>CM060200.1:18316987-18442564 GCA_030562195.1 Nipponacmea schrenckii | reverse complement strand
CCATTTTCACTGAAATATCACCACTCAGTAATAACCAAACACTTTCATTAAATTAAAGCAACTCAAACTTTACACTTGCATTGTGGGCATTCAAGTTAGCCTACCTTGCCCTTGAAGATATCATTTCATTTTGTAATTCATTAATGTATAAAAATTTAGAACTTACAAAAACTAACAAGTAAAATCAATAACAGCATCCAAAAACAATCTAAAAATATATAAAAAAGAAAAAAAAAGAAGAAAAAACAGTAGTAACTTAATGCAATAATTTACAATTTAAACTCAAAAATACAATTAGCTTTGAAATTAAAAACTGATGAACTGAACAAAATCTTAAGCAGTGATAATCAAACAAAAAAAGATAGCTTGCCAGGCAAGGTAACATACGCCCACTGATAGCTTTGATTGTAAAAGTAAAAGTCCAATTACAGCTGGTTCCTGATTTACAAGGAACTTGGAAGTTAACTATATTGTATTGCATTCAGAAGATCCAATAAAAACTGTAGTCTCTACAGTGTCCACAAACAATTGTTGACAGACAGATGAGAAACAGTACATTCGAAATTCCAAGTTCCAGAATTCCAGGAATTTTTTTCAGAATCATATCAAAATCAATAGGGGTCTTCCTTGGATGTATTCCAGGAATTTTTTTCAGAATCATATCAAAATCAATAGGGGTCTTCCTTGGATGGTAATAAACAAATATACCAAGTTACAAAAAGATTCATAAAGAAATGGAGTCTCTACAGTGTCCACAAGCTTTTGTTTACAAACAGAACAATTTGAAATTCAAATCCAAGAATTCCAGGAATTTTTTTCGGAATCATACCAAAATCAATAGGGGTCTTCATTGAATGATAATAAACATGTATACCAAGTTTCAAGAAAATCCAATGAAACCTGTAGTCTCCACAGTGTCCACAAACAATTATTGACAGACGGATGACAAACAGTACAATTCGAAATTCCAAGTCCCAGAATTCCAGGAATTTTTTTCAGAATCATATCAAAATCAATAGGGTTCTTCCTTGGATGGTTATAAACAAATATACCAAGTTACAAAAAGATTCATAAAAAAATGGAGTCTCTACAGTGTCCACAAGCTTTTGTTTACAAACAGAACAATTTGAAATTCAAAGTCCAAGAATTCCAGGAATTTTTTTCGAAATCATACCAAAATCGATAGGGTTCTTCCTTGAGTGATTATAAACAAGTATACCAAGTTTCAAGAAATTCCAATAAAAACTGTAGTCTCTACAGTGTCCACAAACAATTGTTGACAGACGGACCAACGGACCGACGGAATTTGAAATTCAAAGTTCAAGAATTCCAGGAATTTTTTTCGGAATCATACCAAAATCGATAGGGGTCTTCGTTGAATGGTAATAAACATGTATACCAAGTTTCAAGAAGATCCAATAAAAACTGTAGTCTCTACAGTGTCCACAAACAATTGTTGACAGACGGATGAGAAACAGTACATTCGAAATTCCAAGTTCCAGAATTCCAGGAATTTTTTTCAGAATCATATCAAAATCAATAGGGGTCTTCCTTGGATGGTAATAAACAAATATACCAAGTTACAAAAAGATTCATAAAGAAATGGAGTCTCTACAGTGTCCACAAGCTTTTGTTTACAAACAGAACAATTTGAAATTCAAAGTCCAAGAATTCCAGGAATTTTTTTCGAAATCATACCAAAATCGATAGGGTTCTTCCTTGAGTGATTATAAACAAGTATACCAAGTTTCAAGAAATTCCAATAAAAACTGTAGTCTCTACAGTGTCCACAAACAATTGTTGACAGACGGACCGACGGACCGACGGACAGGGGCGACAACAATATACGTCCACATTTCTATGTGGGCGTATAAAAATAACATAAATACTTACACAAGATCTGTGCAGGAAGCAGTTCCTCTGTCAGAATTTCGGAGACTGAAGTCATTCAGAGCATAAAGCAAAGCACCAACATGCTTACAGGAGCCATCATCACTGAAGAAACAAAATAAAAAATTCTTAAGTCAGATGTCCTTTCAGGCTTTATCGTTTCACTGTTAAGTTTTGATATGTTTTAATCTAATGAACGATTGCAGATGGAGGACATTATTGTGCCCATGATCATCAGCCACTTAATTTTTCATAAGTTAAAAGCTTACAAGAGCTTCTACCATAGTTATATAAATCAAGGTATTTTAGCAATTATATAATTCAAAATTGCAGATTTTATATAATTGACAATGAATAATAACTGAAAAGCAGCAAGGACTACTTAATAAAAGTTAGATCTGTACTTACGCAACACATCTACATCCACCAGATTCAATACTTCCACATGAATTCAACAAAACCCAGACATCATAAAGGGAGTCATTTCTGCGAGTCTGTGGCACACAGGTAGCCTTCACAATATAATGATCTGCCTCTTCATACAAAAGAACATTATCAACGGACCCATCAGAGAACAGTCTATAAGCATCACTTTTTTGTAGTTTTTCAGTCTTTCTCCAGAAAATAAATGCCGAACCATAAAATAAGCGAAAATATCGGCTATAGTAACATCTGGCAAATTTGTCAAAACAGGAGACCACTTATCAGTAGGTATTTGCCACGGGTTTGTCATGATTATGTCACCATCTTCATCGCACTTTCCCGAGATCGTCAATCGTTCTTTTAAACTATTTGCAAAAACTTCCTCACTATCGTCGGCAATATCTAAGTTCAGTTCATCTGCAGAAATAGCTAGCTTAACCAACTGATGTTTTTTATAACCAGTAACAGTAATATTTCTTATCATCAAGTATTCTCGGAGTTGTGGAACTGTCATTGACTCAAATCTACTACTTTCATTTATCGAAGCCATTTTCTCGAGAATGCCAGGACTAGTTCGTTACCAGATTAAATACATTTTGACATAAATCATAATTTATGATAAATACATTAAAAATTATTTCTCCATATTTTCTAAAAAAAATTATATTTCTGTCTTTGTTGGATAATGATATAAGTAGTAATAGTTCTGTATCAGAAGAGTAATTTAAAACACAAAAAACAATTATTAAAAGAACTGCTCCCTTCTACATTTTGATTGGTCAGAGCTGCAGAAAAAGTTGCTCAACCATGTCGTCGTTTTTTACCTTTAACGTTAGAGAGTCGCTAACCGTGAAACGGTCTATTGGGCGACTATTCAACAAACATTTGACCTCAGCAAATATAGTTGCCATCTCACTCCATGATAGGATCTGTTCACCTATTGCAACCTTTAGAGCCTTCTTAGTTTGCTTTATTAAGCTTTCAAACATTCCTCCTTGGTGAGGACTCAAGGGGGTGTTAAACTTCCATTTGGTCTTGTGTAACATGGCGAAGTCTTGGATTTGACGTTTACCATTTTCAAACATTCCTCCTTGGTGAGGACTCAAGGGGGTGTTAAACTTCCATTTGGTCTTGTGTAACATGGCGAAATCTTGGATTTGACGTTTACCATTTTCGTACAGTAGACGCAATTCCTTCTCAGCTCCAATGAAATTGGATCCATTGTCGGAAATGAAAACCTGCGGCCATCCATGATTGGAGACGAATCTTCTTAGAGCTTGCAAGAAAGCTGGTGTTGACAAACTTTCTACTACGTCTAAATGAACCGCTCTTACAGTTGCACAGGTAAATATTACACCCCATGCTTTCATGGCCTTATTTCTTGAAATCTTCAGGCTAAATGGGCCAAACAAATCCACACCAGTGACGGTAAAGGGTGGAGTGAAAGGTTAGAGTCTATCTGACGGTAAATCAGCCATTAATGTAGTGTGCGCTGGTTGCCTCAGTTTTCTGCAAGTAAAGCATTGTCTTATGAGACCCTTTACACAGTTTCTTCCTCTAATTATCCAGAACTTACGTCGTATATCACTGAGTGCCCCTTTCTGCGCCGCAATGACCATTTTTAACATGGAAGTCTCTTATAATCAACTTTGTAACTTCATTCTCTGGTACCAATAAAATAGGATGAATTTCGTCATATTCCAATGAAGATTTTCTCAATCTACCTCCAACTCTGACGATGTTATCCTTGATGAAGGGAGCTAAATCCCGATATCGCTCCTCCCAATCTGCTATTGGTAGTTGCATCAGCATAAGCAATCTGTGCTCAGAATATTCCAATTCTTCGGGTTCCAAGACAGGATTTGAATAGGTTTCTAGCTTCCTGGCTGCGTTAATAAATCTATGGCAGTAGGCAAGAACTCTGACCAATTTAGGATAGCTTGAAAATCTGGAAACATCTAAAACATCACTGACTTTAATTACAGGACAAAAAACTTTGGGTAATTTGAATTCTGCGCCAGGCTCTAAGTTATCTTTTAAATCTGTAGGCCATTCGGATTCTGATAAACGTAGGAATGAGGGACCATGCATCCATCTCTCCTTAAGTTGATCTACAGTTATTCCTCTGCTCAAATCATCAGGATTTAGCTCAGTGGGTACATATCTAAATTTATCAGGACACCATGTAGATTGAATCTCTGCTACACGTAATCCCACGAAAAACCAAAATAATACAACCTGAGAATCGGACCATAAGACTACTCTTGAAGGTTTGGTTTCCAATGCATCATAGATGGTTCTAGCCAGTCTTGATGAAATCAATGCTGCCATCAACTCCAATCTGGGTATGGTAGTTTGACGAAGTGGGGCAACTCTTGCTTTGGCCGACACTAATCTTACTTCTGGTGACTTTGGTGTATTCCATAGTAGATAAGCCATTCCACCATAAGCTTTACCACTTGCATCTCCAAATATGTGTAATTCAGGTTGTCCGATTGCATCTTTAGGTCTTAGACATCTTGGGAATGTAATTTCTGCCAATTTGTTGAGGTCAGAAAATAAGTTGTACCATGTAGGGAGAAATTCTTGAGGTAACGGGTCGTCCCAATCTAACGCTAGTCTCTGTTATATGTTTGACAGAAAATTTTATAATGTCTGGCTCTGGATCCCATCCGATTCCTAAAGTTTTGGTACTTGTATCTCCATCAGATTTAAACTCAATGGTATTTGAAGCATTTATATTTACATCTTCTATAAATGATGATCCCTTCAATCTCTGACGCACGTTTTCATCTGAGCAGAACCATTTCTTGACTTTAAAACTTCCAGTGTTGAGGACAGTTTCTAGCTGGGTAATAATAATAATAATAATAAACTCTTTATTTTACATGGGTCAGAATTAGGCCCAATACACAAGGACATGGTCCTGTCTCACATTCAGCCCATGGGGCAATACATTGGAAAGAAAAAAAAAAAAAAAAAAAAAAAAAAAAAATCGAAAATACATAATATCTCAATATACAATTCGTCTGAAATACTAAAAATACACAAGTACATGTGTATCAAATGGACAGAGATATGTTCCGGCGATCAAGTACATGACCACAAAATAAATATACAGAAAATCCATTGCTTCATCTGTGGTGTTACAAGATCTTATTAGGTCATCCATGTAGCGATCTCTTTTTAGAATCTTGGCTGCTTCTGGATACAAATCTTTATTCTCCGCAGCTATCTGTAAAAGGACATAGCTTGCCATGGCTGGTGAAGGTTTATCCCCAAAGGCTACACGCAAAAGTCTGTAAACAGTTGGTGTTCTATTTTGGTTTAGATTTCTCCAAAGAAATCTATGGACTTGGGTATCTCTTTCTTCTAGTAAAATTTGAAGGAACATTTTGGAAATGTCTCCCATGATTGCTATTGTGTTTTCTCGAAGGCGTATCAAGACCTCTAGTAAATTTCCAATGAGACATGGTCCTTTACAAAGGAATGAGTTCAGTGATGTTCCATTCACCAATAATGCCGGATCAAAGACGACTCTTAGAGGTGTGCTCTGTTTCTCTGGTCTATATATACCATGATGAGGCAAGTAGTAAACAGGTTGATCTTCATGACATACGTCCTCTGGCTTGACTTCTGTTGCCCAACCGTTTTGCTCATAGTCGTTGATGACTTTGTTGTAGAGATCTGCTTTAACTGGATCTTTTAGTAGACTTCTCTCTAATGACTTCAATCTTCTTTCTGCAACCAGATAATTATTAGGTAGTAATGACGGGTCTTTCTTTCATGGTAGGCCTATGGAGTATCTCCTTCCCGTTTGCAGGTTTCTTCGAAAACCTTCATGGATAATTTGTCTTCTAAAGATAGAGCCTTTACTGGACATGAACAGTCGGGTGCTTGAATTCCAATAGTTTCTAGTTCATAAAATTTCTGCAAGTCTATATTCTCTACAAAGCTAACAGAACAAAGTTGTGCTACTCTCCTGTTATCTGGACCAATGACGTACCATCCTAGTTTAGTTTTTCTGGCTAGTGGTTCGTATGGTAAGCCTTGACGAATTTCTTCTTCTGCGTGTATGTGACTATAATGTACTCCGAGAACAAGGTCTATAGGTCCACCTTTATGGTTGAAATCATCAACAATGTCTGTAAGATGTGAAAAGGATTTAAGCCATTTTCTATTCAAGTTAGGAACATCTATTACCGTTGAGTCTAACTCGTGAGCTTCTATTGTGTATTCTTCGGCTCCATACATAGCGGAAATTTTGAACTTCACTCTTCTACTATCTTTTTGGTGTACTTGCTTTCCTCCAACTACGGCTAAATCTATTCTCTCTTTAACTCCTTGTAAATTAAGCTCTTTGGCAAATGATTTGCGTATAATTGTTGTTCCTGCTCCGCTGTCTATTAGCACATTTCCCCAGACGTGACGTCCACCAGATGACCGGAACTTAGCACGCAGCACAGGTAGTATTCCAGCCTTATCCAGAGTTGATACGCTGCTTGCTGTTACTGGGTCTGTGTGAAGGAGTGTGTTGTGTAGTCTAACACAGCCATTTTTGCCACAGGCTCTTTTTCTTCGACAGTCTTTGGTGATGTGACCTTTAGACAAGCAGCTAAAACATAGCCTTAGTTCTTTAACCTTGTTGAGTTTGTCATCGTGAGGAAGATCTTTAAACGTTGAACATTCATAAATTCTATCGTTGCCGTCACAAACTGCACATGTAGATGGTCTTGGCTCAAACTTTCTTTGCGTAGAATTTACAGACTTGTGTATTTTCGTATTGAACGTCGTCGTTGATTTCTGGATATCTCCAAAATCTGGATCGAACATGGCCTTGACATGTCTTCTAATGAAGCTATTGATGTGTTCAATATTCGGAGTTTCATCTTTTTCTCTAATACTTGTGGCACAGGATTTCCATTTATCAATCAAATTGTCAGGCAATCTCTTCACTATCATTCTCAGGTTATCAGTTGCATTAATATCAGCTTCATACCTTATCAGTTTTAGTGTAGCTATACAGTTGGTTATGTCAATTGACAGGTCTCTCAATTTACTTCTGTCGTTGATCGTGATTTTACTCCCTTTTGGTCAATTTATTGATCCATTTCCTAGATATTTTGCTGCGCTGACCAAATTCTTGCTTTAATGATTTCAGTGCTGTAGCGTACATGATTCCTTGGTTACCCATTCCAGACAGTAGATGAGCAGCTTCTCCCTCCAGATGCATTTTCAGTGGAGTCATTCTCATATCATCCCTCAGATGTTGTTTATCATGAATATAGTTTAGTTTAGAGCGTCACCATTGAACTTCGGTATCTGTACTGTAGGTATATCTCTGGCAGCCTCTAATTTAAATAATGCTTCCGCTACAGACATCTCTTTTAATTCATTGGATAAACTGGTTTCCTTAAACTCTTCCAACTTATCTATCCAATCATCAACTGTTACCACACGACGATTATTAATGTCAGACGATGGCACGATGAGAGTATTGGTATTTGAATTGTAGGGCTGTGTATTGCGGCCAGAAATCGTATTGCGATATATTGCGATACACCTCTTTGTATTGCAATACGTATTGCGATATATTGCGAAATGTTTTTCAATTGATTGTTTTGATCAAATTAAGATCTGTTATGCATGCTATATTACTATCCCATTAAAACTTGATAAGAGTGACAAAGATATATTGTGAGTAATGATTATCTTTAATTTGTAAACATTAAAACAATATCAAATAAATATTATTCAACTTTCTTTGTTGATCATAAATAAAAGGAAATGATACAAATGGAGTTGTATGTCCTACTCTCCAGCACCTTATGGGCTAATGAAGACTTTAATTTGGCACATAAATTATTAACACGAAGAAAACACTAAACTCGTATTGACTTTAAGGTTTTAAATGTTCTTTTTCAAAAAAATTAATTTGTCCACATTAGATGGCTTCAGACAAGATCTTTGACAAGAAACAATGTTGCAGGTACACTTAAGTAAATCTTGGCAAGATGTGAAAGAGCTGGGTATTTGTGATCATTTTCTTTCCACCATTGTAGTGGGCTTGCTGTCAATGAGATAGGTGCTTTATCACGGAATTTGGTAATTTCAGCAGAGGCAAGGTCTATAGGAGACTGAGTAGATGCAGATGGAGATTGCAAATTGCTGTAACTTTCATTCAATAAAGTAAATAAACCACATCCTGAATCATTTTTCTTCAACTTTGAAGGAGTTACATCACTGGTAGCGATAATGGCCATTTCTTCATCAAGCTTAGAATCTAAATTTTCCATATTACATGTAGCTACATAGGCAGAAGCTTCTGCAGTAAGTTGTGTAAATATTAAAAGTTTCTCTTCCTCGGAAAGAAATGGGGCAGTTTTGAACCTTGGGTCCAAGACAGAAGTTTTTTTTAGAAATTCATGTACAGAAGAATCTTTGTATCGTGTTTCAAAATTATCACATATTGCCTTAATGATACATTTACTATAATTTTCTTGTGGTGTCATGAGTTTATTTATAAGTTCGTATAGCATGGGCAAGATTATAGAAGCCGTTGGTTGTTTCTCAGTACAAATGGCTGTTGTGATAGTTTTCATTGGCTTTAAGCAAGCTAGGACATCTTCTGCCAATTGAATGTCTTCATCAGAAAGTGTATTAAGATCTTTGTCTTTGCCCCGCAATTCCTTCGAAGTCAAAGCTGCAAAAACAGCTGGTTGAAGCTCCAAAAATCTTTCAATCATGTCTGAGGCACTATTCCATCTTGTGGACACATCTATGATCAATTTATGCGCTGGTAGATTTAAGAGTTTAATCTTGTCTTCTAACACTCCATTCGCTGTAAAAGAAAAACCAATTTCAATTAAAATCAATACTCATAACCATTGCCAAGGAATCATTCAAATGATTTTTGTAATATTTAAAAGTGCAATTTACGTCTCCTCTATAGTTAATGATATATGTAATAAATGGTTATATGATAAATAAAAGTAAAATAAAGTTACAAAAGATCAGAAAATAAATTCAATACCTGTAGTGCTTCGATGAAAATAACCAACTATTCTTCTCACTTTTGCTAACAGTTTTCAACCCTCTGGATTTTCAAGGCTTTCATGGCTGCCAAATTTATAGTGTGTGCAAAGCAACCAAAATGAATGAGGTAATCACCAGCTGATGCCATCACAAACATATTACTGGCATTGTCTGTAACCAAACTTGGTCTGTCAGGAATATTCCATTCTTCTGCTGCTTCTTGCATGACAGTAGCTAGGTTGTCACCTAAAATAGATTAAGATAACTATTACAATGTGTAAAAAAAACTGCAGCTACATTAAATCTCATTTGGCCTAAGTTATAGATGAGTTCTGTTTACAAGCTGCTGAAAAAAAGTCGACGAAACATGCAACTGACCAAATACAGGATCTAAAGCCAGTTTTTTGTGGGAACAGGTTCAAATTGTAAATTCCATTTGATTTTCACCTACCTGTGTGACTTTCTTTTAACTTCCTGGTCTGCAGCACATAATTTGAGAATGACCAATCATCTTTCAGTAGTGAACTTGTAATTGTTACATATGAGTCAGAGGCCCTTGATGTCCATGAATCTGTTGTTAAGGACACATGCTTAGCTCCTTTCATATTTTCTCTAACCATAGTTTTAGCACTGTTATACAAGCCAGGAATTAGTACCTCTGAAAAATGGGACCTACTGGGAATGCGGTATCTTGGTTCTAATACTTTGAGTAAATTTACGAATCCTTCGTTTTCTACAACAAACGGTCGTAAATCTTTTATGATGAAGAAAGCAATAGCTTTAGTAATTTCGTTTGCTCTTTGGGAATTTTGTGGAGAGGTATAATTTTATCATTTCCAAGAAAAAAGTTGATGCTTCTCTGTTCTCTATCTCCACCACCTTGTCCTTGACAAGGCCTATTTGACACGTTTTCGCCTTCAGTCGACAATATTCTAGAAGGATGATGTCTGGGCATATGCGTTGTCAAGTTTGTAGTGTTATTACAGTACTTAATTTCCATAGCACACATACGGCTGTTTCGCGTTGTATTACATCAGCAGTTTTTTTTTAAACCCAAAGTGTTTCCACACCGCCGATTTTCCTTTTTTGTTTTTCACTAAAGTAAAATCAGAGGACGCCATGCTGTTGTCAAATGTTTAGAAAAGTTTTTGATTGTCGTGAAAATTACGATAACCACAATCACGGTCTACCATGTCAAAAGTGGAAGTAGGGTAACAATGTCGTAATATAATTATACTAGAATGTCCTATTTTTAACTATATGTCTCGTATCGCGATATATCGATATATCGATTATTCCCGACAGCCCTATTGAATTGGTAGATGATGATAGTACTTCACTTGGTGTGCGTATTGAACCAGATTCTGCAGTCGATCAACTTTCTATTTCGTTACTGTGTTCATTACTCGTCGATGGAGCGATACCATTTATCCTACCATTTGTTGAAGGCTCTGTAACTGTGTGCTGATTCGGTTGTTGCAGTTGTGGTGCCTTTATATAATCTTCACTGTATTCTTCAATATCATACAATGTCGTCATCAAATCATCGTCCCATTGATCCAATCTTTCTTCTTCCGACTCACTGACTAATCCGTACAATGCTTTATTGCATTCTCTAGCCATTATACAGTCATTTTTTATATCACTCAATTCCTTTTGAACTCTTCGTGCTGTTATATTCCCACTCTCAATCGAATCTGTTATTCTATGAATAGCACGATTACCTTCCTGTTCTGTTTAGTATCTCGAAGATTTGCTGGGTCGGCTGTTTGCTGATTAATTTTGCGATTCGACTTAGGTTGATCGTCCACAGCCTCTGTCACTCCTTTGTCCATTATGATTATTTACCAAATTAATATATAGTTGTATTTCTCTTCTGTAATAGAACTTCTCCAGGAATTATTAAACTTGATCTCTCCTGATATGTATTTCTTCTACTCCAGAATGTTGTCCAAGAGTTGAAAACTCTTCAGAAAAATTATGGTAGGGAAGGGGTGGCGTCGAGACAAATTTCCAGTAATGTAGTTTGATACAGTAACATTTTAATATGTATTATTTATGTGTGTACATTCTGAAATATATAAGGAATAAAATTCACAAGTAAAACTCTATTAACTTATACGTGAGAAAATAATTATGGTTACTTCCCTTAGATTTCTCAAGGCTACTGACAAATATTATATGGGCCGTAACTCCTTCTAGAACTGGCACTATTAAATGTAGTTGTCTCCCTTTGTACAGTAAACCGATCAAATGGGGAGATCGTAATGCTATTCACGCACTAGACGGAATTAAAATGCAATAATGAATGCAACAAACAAAATACGCTAAGGAAATCTAACCGTTACCTAACAAAGCGTTCACGGTATTGCAAACTATGTAACTGCAGTTAACAACGAAACGAAGGGTAGGGGAACACACAACGCGCATTCGACTCATTTTGCTCTACATCGCGACATTCTAAGACAGATTCAATAAACGTATGTATAATATAAACGACCGTTATAAAGTGCTAATCTTAAAAATACCTGAAGAGTTTTGTCTAAAGCCCCTAAATTATCAAAATCATAATAAACAGGAAAGGTTTTTTAAACGGTTTCCTTTTGAAATGGCGTCCTAGGAAAACAAGGACAGATAACTCTGCGAGCACGTGGTTGCATTCCTCAGACCACAACATATGTAAATAAAATGATACAGTTGAAATTTAAAACATATTTGTAGACGAATCAAAATTGGATGCAATAAGGGAATTCCCTATTCCAACAAATGTCAAACAGATGCGTAGCTTTCTAGGGATATGCAACTATTATCGCCAATTCATTAAAGGATATGCACATACAGCTCGTCCTTTAAACAGACTGCTATGCAAAGATGTGAAATTTGAATGGACTGAAGACTGTAATAACGCATTTGATACTTTGAAAAGTCATTTGATATCAGCACCAATCCTAGTTTTTCCAGACTTCAACAAGCCCTTTTCAGTTTCAACTGATGCATCCAGCGAAGCTAATGGATATGTACTAGAACAGAAAGATGACAAGAATAGGAGCAGAACAATAGCTTATGGTGGTAGATCACTACATGGATTTGAAAGAAATTGGTCAATAACTGAAAAAGAAGGACTTGCTGTTGTTGAAGCACTTAAAGCTTACAGACCTTATCTAACAAATAACCACTTTGAAATCTATACTGACCATATTTCACTGAAGTGGTTGGAGAATATCAAAGATGCAAATGGAAGATTGGGACGATGGTCAATGTTTCTTCAGCCTTTTCTATTCAAGATACATCATAAACCAGGGTCTGCTAATGGTAATGCTGATGGTCTATAAAGACGACCATATGAAACTCCAGAACCAAACGCGGAAGAAGATCAACCAGTTTACTCAATAACCAGAACAGATGGAGGAATTGCAGTGACCTTTGAATACGAGAATGATGAACATCAACCTAGATTTACATCAAACCAACTTCCACTAGTTGCAGCACTGAATAATGACATCTTGGTAGCTGACGATCAGGATGTTCACAAATCTTGTACCATCCAAGACAATCCAAATTTAGTTCATCTGCAGAGACAATGTCCAGATTTGAATCCAATCATACAATACAAGGAAACTGGTTTACTGCCTGATAATGTCAAAACAGCTCATTCAATATGCATTAAATCTGATCTTTATGAGTTCGAAGATGGTGTTCTGTATTATTATAGACAGCTAAAGAACAGAGGTCCAAATAAAGAAGAACGTCTTTTGAAGTTACTGGCAGTTCCTACAGCTCTCCGTGATACAGTTCTGAAGTCTTATCATGATTCTATGTTTGGTGGGTGTCATCAAGGTCAAGAAAGGCTATATGCGACAATTCGTATGAAATACTACTGGGAAACCCTAAATCCAGATGTCATGAAATATGTCAAAACTTGTGTGATTTGCCAAGAGTCAAAAAGAAACTACCACTCAAAGAAAGTACCATTGACGCCAATTCAAGGAGTTTTCGAAAGATGGCATATGGATATTTTACAGCTGACCTTAACACCAGATGGTTATAGATATGTGTTACTGGTAGTAGACAGTACAAGTAAGTGGCCAGAAAGTTTCCCGATGAAAGACCAAAATGCTTCAACAGTTGCAGACATTTTGTTCAGAGAAATATTCACCAGGTATGGAGCTCCTCGAACTCTTTGTTCAGACTCTTGTTCATCTCTAGTGAAAACTTTGTCCGAAATGCTGAACATCAAGAGAACTCAAACCACACCTTATCATCCTCAAACAAATGCAACCTGTGAAAGAATGAACTCCTTCATTGTCCAGTCACTCAAGGCATATTGTGATGAAAACCATACCAACTGGTCAGCAATACTTGCGGGAGTTATGGCAGGATACAGACTAAGCCCAGCAACACAATCAACAGGATCATCACCTTTTGCAATGCTGTTTGGAAAGCAAATGAGACTACCAGTAGATTGTCAATTGCTTCCTAAAGAGACCTTACCAAAATCAAAACAGCAATATCTTCAAGATAAAATCAAAATATTAGACATCACGAGAAAAATTGCTAAAAACAATATGGAAAGAGCACAGCTTAAATACAAACTTCAGCATGACAAGAAATCATCAGAACCTAACTTCAATAAGGCTGAACAAAGTATGGTTGTTCTGTTCCAAAGTTAAGCAAGGGTTATCTCCTAAACTCTGCAAAAAGTGGCTAGGCCCTTACTAAATATACGAACTGGAACCTAACTATACCTTTAAACTGAGAAGGTGCATAGATGATAAACCTTTGAAAAACTTAGTCAATGCGTGCCGTTTGAAAATTTTCCATGATCCGGCAACTAGACCAACCAATATTCCAGAGATTTCTGATACTGAATTGGATGAAGAAGAAATAGTGGAGGCACCAACAAATGATCCAGTACAGCCAACAGATGATACATCAAATCCATCCCAGAAGATAACAATCTTCTTACACTTCAGGATCATGAAATATTTTTTGCTTGATAACTGTAGCCTACCGTTACTTTTAAATAATATATTGTCATTAAACATCAAGTGTATTTCATAACCATACATTCAATTAAAACTTTTGAATATTATTCTAATAAGAATTATATATTACCTCTAATTCATCAGCCACAGGAGATATATCTAGATCCTTTTGGAGAGGTCTGAAATAAATTATGGCTTGGCCAATACAACAATCATTAGCCAAGTACTTCGATGTATAACCAATTCTGGACACTGGTAAAGTTTCCAGACCAGTTCTATAAACTCAGCTCCACCCACTAATTTTCATACTTAGCCGAACTCTCGGTCCAAAATGACAAATGTTACATCTACATTTGTACAATCGACATTTCACACATCGTCATTTCAACATCGGCTCATACACTTCTACACTTGTAAAGTTGACAAATTTACATTTGAACTTTTACACTTTGACAAATCTATTTTCACACTTCTACACTTCTAACTTCTACATTCTTCAAATTTACTTCAACAAATCGAAATATGCACTTTGTCACTTTGCAACGAAATGAATATTGAAATCAAAACAACTCCATATATTTCCTTGTCTAAACATTAATTGCCAAGTGCAGATCTAGGGTTGGGGATATTTAGGCGGATGGTTGTCTGATTATTTAATGAAAAGACTTAATTCTAATTAACGATCCTAAAGTATGTTAAATAGGCTAAGGTCATTGAGGAACAGAACATTTACTTAAATTATTATTCATCATTCACCTGAAGCAGGCTTCTCGGGAACTTTCTGTTCGTCGTAAATTGCCCGGAAAATTTATTCAAGAAGATAAAATAGGGCCTATTCTTATTTATATGTATTATTACTTTAGCGATACTTTACCTTTAAATTAGAAAGACTTAGTTACAGCATAGAACTATAACGTTATAGTTCTATGGTTACAGGAGAAGAAACATACTCAAATACAACGACAACCAGAAATCTGCTTGAAGGGAGAAGTAATTTCGAGCCGACGGTTTTTATTTTATGCTCCGCCCATAGATCTAATTAACATATAGTAAAGACGATGCTAAAAAGATTTTGCACGTTGACTATGTCATGCTGCACATGAAATGATGAAAGTTAGTTTTACAAGTTACTTTGTGGAATGTGAAATGACATGCGTAAGCCAAAAGAGGTTTTATTTCATGGGTATTATGTAATTAGACATTTGACTTTTGTATTAGAGGTTTTTAAAAAAATGTAATATAGGTATTAGTACGTTGAACAATTGCATTAGTGGTAAAATGTTTTAAACTTTAATGGTATTGACATTTCTACATAGCATTGCATTCTGACTGCGATTGACCGCCATAGACCATACAATAATTTTCCAAACAAATCATACGAATATGGCACAGAATGTGCACAGAGGTGGAGGTACCCAAACCTCAAATCCGGTTTTATAAAATCTCTTCGAGTCATGTTAACTTGTCTGTTAGCATGATGTAATAACGCAAGAACATCGTTACACTTCTCTTAAATCATCTCCTTGTTTTTGCCATAACATCCACTACTTTCGTAAGTATAGTAGCAGCTTGAACTATTGAAATTTCGATGCTCTCGATGCTACCATCTTCTTGTCAGCTGTTTTGGTTTCCGGAGACAAAATGTCCCAAATAAGTTGGTTTGTTTTCACCAATCTCAAAGCCTCATCTTTGAAAACATTAATTATACTGTTCCTCATACATTCCATTGAAAAACAAATGTTTTATGTTTGTGGCTAAAACATCATCCACATTATCAGAACATGTTTCTTTGACCTTGAATCTTCTGGCCATTGACGAAAACCAACTTGTAGCCACATACCCAACTTGAAGGATTTTGTATGGAGGTTCAGATTCTGCATTATCTTCCTCTAGAACACCATCTACTGTGTTATTATCACCATCGGAATCATAGAACTCATCATATGGATCCTGATTTTCAGTATTGTTATATAGCTCATTCTCCATTACATAAAACCTTTGGGTCAGAGCTGTCATAGACACATCCTGTGCCGATTGTTTATTTTGAATCTCCTTCAAAATTGACAACATTTGAATGGTTTTATCGCTATCATTTACTGGCTTATATTTAGACGATCCGGCAACATTCACATCTCCTCCGACATGGCTTGAAACACTACTACTCGCCGACACCGACGATGAAGACATCGACATACTGCCGATTTCTAAATTTGATTTCACCGATTTTTCTCTTATCTTTGTTTGGTTTAGATTTCTCGCCAGCTCCGCTGACATTAGAAGCTTCAGCATTCAGAGACAGTTTCAAAACATCTTTAGTAATACCTTTTTGAATAAATCATGTCTAACGTTTAATTTAATTTTTGTTTCAACCAAATATGTCTGGAATTATATAATTATACAGAGCATTTTTCTGAAAATTTTTTTCTGTTTTCTCATCTGGTAGAAGTGTAGAACTATGTCTGGAATTATACATTTACACAGAGAATACATTTTTGCACTTAGGCCACACCAAATTTATTTTCTGTTCTTTGGGATTTTTGAAGAAAATATAGGTACTGTCAGTTGAATAACAAAGGTTGACAAAGACAGTTTATTACAGATAAATATATCAACAACAATATGCCAAAAATTAATTTGGCAGCATCTGGTGTTTCGCTTTAGCATGAACTGCTTCATGTACGACATCCACCTTTGTTGCCAACTATGGTACAAGTAAAAAATAATTTGATATAATTTAATATGAGATTTCTTCCTAATTCAACTACGTTTGCTCAATAGTAAGATTTCCCTGAGCCCCATCTACACTATAAAATTAATTACTCTTGTAAGCTTCGCTAAGAGTTAGCATGAACTGCTTCATGTACGACATCCACCTTTGTTGCCAACTATGGTACAAGTAAAAAATAATTTGATATAATTTAATATGAGACTTCTTCCTAATTCAACTATTTTTGCTCAAAAGTAAGATTTCCCTGAGCCCCATCTACACTATAAACTTAATTACCTCTTGTAAGCTTTTATACTTTATTCCACTTTCATCTGGTACAGGGCATAGCATAAAATTGATATTTTCAAATACATGTTGTGGCAGTCTTGGTGGGTTCATACAACAATACGAGCATTGTGTAATCAGGTTCTTGGCACTTCTTCAATTGAAATGTGTAATGTATTGCATTGTTATGAGTACCTGGAATAGTGTCTATTAATTTCCACCTTATATCAAGATCAGTTTTAGTTTGTTCTATACTGTCTTTGGTTATATAAGAAATAATAACATTAGGATTAACTCTTTCGGCCAAGGACTTTTATTCTGCAACGATGGCAGCAAAAATGGGATGCTGCAGAACAAACAAACTTCATGCCATCAAGCCTCTTTTGGGGGACTGGCCATCCTCTTATTGTGCCAACAGGAGAAATGAAGTTGTTTTGTGTCGCTCTCGTCTTGGACATACTCACCTTACCAACTGTTACCTGCTCAAGCGTGAGCCTCAACCAGTCTGTGAGCATTGCCAGGTTCGCCTGACAGTGAAACACATTCTGATTAGTGCACGCATCTCAAACCTATAAGATCTCAGCACTACCGTGCTAGAATCCTTGTTCCATCTGTTTGCGCAACCTTCTCTTTATGAGAAGGTTGTCGCGTTTTTAAAACAGACTAATCTGTATTATAAATTTTAAAATATATTTGTGTTATAGTTTTGTTTTTGCTATTTTGTTTTTAGCCCATATTGGGTTACAACCATTCTGTGATATAGTTTTTAGCATTGTTTTGTTGCCCTTTTTGGGGTTTCTGTGATAATTTTTATTTTAATGTATTGATTTTCTAGTTTTAATTTTTGTTTTTATTTTAAATCGTATTCAAGTGCTATATAGCCCGTTTTGGTGCTGATGCACTTTAATACATTTCATTTCATTTCATTTCTTTCGGCCAAGTTAGCAACATCCGCAGCGAACTCTTCGCCAAATATCTCGTTTGACAGTGCGAATCTCGCCGCAAAGAACTCTTCGCCAAATAGCTCGTTTGACAGTGCCCCCTATCCCATCAACGACACCTTTACCATGCGAGGTAGTAAAATAATGCCAACAAATATTGAAAGAAAATTTTTTAGACCAAATTTCTAAGTTTGAAAACAAATACCTTTGTTTGAATTGTGATGATGGATCATCTGAAAATATATGTACCTGTCAGGAAAATTAGTTTTTAAATATTCAAAAATGTGTGTCATAAAGGCATAGACAGCTTACTTCCCATGTTCTACATAATCTGATATTATGACCATACTCTTAGTAACTATATTCCATTTATCCACATAAAAACAGTGAACAGAGTACATTGATTATTGACCCAGTGTGCCGACTGTATTTCATTCTGATCCTTGATGAAGAAATTCTCTGAAAAATCAACTTGCACAAGAGTAGATTTACCATCTACATTAGATTTTAAGGTATCGAATTTCTCAGCTTGGGTTCTTTTAATGAATGTGCGGACTAAAAATGATTTGATTTTAGATGTCAAAGTTTCAAATATTTTATCCACAGTGCCGGTAGATTTTACTTTCTCTACTCTTTTCAAATAATTGTTAGCCCACTGAAAATAAGTTAAATATTCATTACTACTACTAGTTGGTTTGAGCATCAGAATGCAGTTTTGACAATCAGCACATTCCTGTCGCATACAATCAAAATTTTCAGGGTCACAAACAATGGTATTAATAAATGACCTGAATTCAATAGGAAATTGTTTGTCTGCATTTTTCAACCCTACGAGAAGTAAACGAACATTTTCATGTTCTGTGCACACACAAACATTATGGAGTATATTTGAAAATGTAACAACATTCAAAGTTCTTAAAGAGAAGAATGTTGATAATGATATAGATGGATTAGCTTGAATATAGTTGATGGGCTTCTTTTAATGAGCATATAATATAGCGCTTCTGAAGATAGTTTTTGATAAAAAGAATCGCAAAACTGCCTCCTCTGTTGTGATGGGCAGGGACTGTTTGCTTCGTTGAGGTTTGACATTGTAATCCTTATCAAAGACTGCTTGCAAGACTTTCTGGCGCTTCCTCGGCGAAGTAGAAGGCGCATTTTTCACTTTCCTAATAGCCTTTCCAAGGCTTTGAGGAGTTTTATATGCCTCACATGCAAGCTGATTCTCATCATTTTTCTTCTTTTTGATAAAGCTGGACTCGATCTAGTTCTTTCATTTACCTTCTTTCTATAATCATTCCATAATTTCTCATCTTCTTTCATTAGGGATCTTTGGCCTTTCTTTCTTTCCCGGTCTTTTTCTTTGATTTTTTCTCCCTGGACAAATAGTTAGCTTTGTTCATAGAACAAAATGTTATTTCATGGTTAATAAATTTTTGACACAAACAAATAGTACCATATGGTAACGGACTTAAGACTACCATAGACTTAAATATGATATTTTGATAAAAAGAGAAAACATTGGAATTTCAATTTCCCATTCTAAAGCAGGCAGCATGTTCCCTTCTTATATCTGAATCGAAAACGAACAAATTTCAATGATGATTTAATTATTTTTTTAGACAAAATTGATATAATTTCACAAAATTACAGATACACAAAAAATTTCCTTCAAGATGTGAAAAAAAAAAAATTGGAGTTAAATTTTGTTTGGATAGTTTATTCTTTTTGGAATAACATTAGTTTCAAAAGTTTCTGATTAATTTTAAATTTCATTGTTGAGTTTCATTTCCTATGGAATTGCTCGGTGGTGAAATTTAATTCAAAATACAAAATTGTTAGCCCTAGTTGTTCTTGGTGAAATCTTTATATATTTCTTTTGTTTCTTTTCAGGTTTATTTGCTTCAGTACAATCTGAAATAGTTGGAAAAAGGGTGTGGTTTAAACGGTCATTGGAAGTGAACCGGATGCGAAGTGGGTCACATTAAATTTGACAGCACTTATGTGATATAATCAAGGAGAACTGTTGTAGCACCGTCAACATGTGTTGCTTTCATTTATTCGGGGAACCTTTATGCAGATTGTAACAAAGTTCTCAAATTAGGGTCAGGCATGGATCCATTATTATCAACATTATTTGTGAAATTGTCAAAGCCATGCATCCAATACTTGAAGGCCTGCTTCAAAAACAGTGTGAAGCTGCAAAAGAAAGATCGAACAGAAATAGGCTCCTGTTACCAGTTCTGATGGTGTTTGGCAGACTTTTATAAGTCTATATAAGTTTATAATTACAGTGAGGAATTATATGACCATAGGGTTGTTGTATTTTCAACCACAGGGTTGTTGTATTTTCAACATTTATGCCAGAAAGGTACAGACAATGTAATAACAGAAGGATTGTATGGTGGTAAATCTAAGAACGCCGTGGGTTATTCAGTAGAGATGACTTTCAGAAAAGCTAAAGAAGAAGGAATACATATTGAAGTTAACTGGCAGGATGCCGATTCGTCCTCTGTAAAGACATTTTCAAAGGCATTTCCTCAGATTGATTGCTCAAATGTTATGCTGTGCGGATGACATGTTAATAGAGCCCATACCAAAGTACTTAAGGCGAGGATGAAATCCAAAAGGTTCTCAGCTAATTTTAATGCCAAACATAGGAATAACTTTCCTAGTGTAGACATTGTAAAATGGGAATGCGCAGGGGTAATCACAAGAAATCATGTGGATGCATGAAAGAAACCTTTATTACACGGGCCAGAGTGATTTTTGTGTGTGTGTGTGCTCTGTTGGAATGCGGTACAAGCCCTAACAAACTTCGAGACATTTTGTTTGAATTGGCAGAACATCATTGTAAAGATGAACATTGGGGGAATTGTGAAACAGAGGAATACATTGTTCTGGCAAACCATATTTTTCCAGACTAAAGCTAACTTGACCTTTCAACGGCTAAGTTGTGAAGTGGAAAAGGGGGAGGGGCTGAAAAAGTGAAGAATATTATTCACCCAGATTAGGGGCCATTCCAATATTCCCGAAAAGGGAACACAGTATTCTTACTCATTTTAGAAGTAAAGACTAGTATCCACAGGCCATATTACTTCCTGACGACTAATCTAGGTCTGTTTCAGGCAAAATCTTTATTTGCTTAAAGACATTGCGGGGAGAATTATAGTTGGCTGGCACAAGTTTATGAAAGAATGGTAGTACTACCAAATATGATGAAAGAATGGAAGAAAAAAATGGATGAAAGATTGATACGTAGAGAATTCACATCTAAAGAGGCTCGAGCATTTAAGACCAAATTAAAAAAGGCTAGAGTGTTCGAAATTAAAAGAAATGAAATGTATTAGATTGCAACAGCAACTAAACGGGCAATATAGCACCTGAATACGATTTAACACAAAAGCAAAAATTAAAATTAGAAGTCAAAACTAGAAATTAAATACATTAAAATAAAAGGATCACAAAAACCCCCAAATGAAATGAAATGAAATGAAATGTATTAAAGTACATCAGCATCAAAACGGGCTTGATAGCACTTGAATACGATTTAAATAAAAACAAAAATTAAAACTAGAAAATAAATACATTAAAATAAAAATTATCACAGAAACCCCAAAAAGGGCAACAAAACAATGCTAAAAACAATATCACAGAATGGTTGTAACCCAATATGGGCTAAAAACAAAATAGCAAAAACAAAACTATAACACAAATATATTTTAAAATTTATAATACAGATTAGTCTGTTTTAAAAACGCGACAACCTTCTCATAAAGAGAAGGTTGCGCAAACAGATGGAACAAGGATCTAGCACGGTAGTGCTGAGATCTTATAGGTTTGAGATGCGTGCACTCAATCAGAATGTGTTTCACTGTCAGACGAACCTGGCAATGCTCAAAGACTGGTTGAGGCTCTCGCTTGAGCAGGTAACAGTTTGTAAGGTGAGTATGTCCAAGACGAGAGCGACACAAAACAATTTCATTTCTCCTGTTGGCACAATAAGAGGATGGCCAGTCCCCCAAAAGAGGCTTGATGGCATGAAGTTTGTTTGTATCTGCAGCATCCCATTTTTGCTGCCATCGTTGCAAAATAAAAGTCCTTATCACCGACTTAAAGTCGGTGTAAGGCAAGGACAAGGGGGAGACAGGCAGTGAAAAAGCAGCCTTAGCCGCCGCATCTGCCTTGTCATTTCCCCGTATCTCCATGTGACTGGGAAGCCAACAAAGGACAATGTCCTTTTTTGGCCCAGAGAGCTTGTAAATATCTCCGATTATTGGGTGCACAAGCTGGATGTTATGAATAGCTTGTAATGCAGACAGAGAATCAGAATAGATAACACATTTTTTTAAGGATAATGAGGACTGAAAGAACTCGAGTGCCTGTAAAATGGCAACGAGTTCTGCAGTAAAAATAGAGGCTGCTGGTGGAAGGATACAGACAGGACTTCGGATGGTGTCACTGTTGCAGCTGCCACCTTATCACCATCCTTGGACCCATCTGTATAGAAAGGAGCATAATCCCCATATTTAGCCCTTAATTCAAGAAATTTCGACTTGAAGACGATCGAGCTTGTCTGTGACTTCTTATTGCTTGATAGACTAAAGTCCATCTGAAATGGAGCAATTGACCAAGGTGGAATTGTGGTCATTATGAAGTCCGCAATACTGTCGTGGCTGATACCAGCCGCTGACAAAAGTGGTTGAATGCGGACTCCAAAAGAAGAAATTGCACGAGGCTTTGCCTCGTACAAATGCTCAAAATAAGGACTAAATACGGGGCGGTGAGCCGGATGGTATGGCAAAGATGCTATTTTAATACCATACTGTAGTGAAAGTCTATCACGTCTGTCGTACAATGAGGGTTCGTTAGCCTCGACGTACAGACTTTCAACTGGAGTTGTGCGAAAAGCGCCTAAACTGATTCTAAGTCCTTGGTTGTGTATGGTATCAAGCTCTTTGAGATAGGATGGACGAGCTGAACCATACACCTGGCACCCATAATCGAGCTTGGATTGGACCAAAGCTCGATATAATCGGAGGAGAACCTTACGGTCAGCTCCCCAGTCAGTGTTGGATAAGACTCTCAGTATGTTGAGAGCTTTCAGACATTTTTTCTTGAGGATTTTAATGTGTGGACGGAAAGAAAGCTTGCTGTCAAATGTAAGACCAAGAAATTTGAATTCCAGTACTACAGGAACGACAGCATTGTCCAAACGTAGCACTGGGTCAAGGTGCAGACCTCTTCTTTTACAGAAATGCATGCAGACGGTCTTGGATTTCGAAAATCGAAATCCATTGTCAGTTGCCCATTGCTGTAGATTGTTTAAGCAAAGCTGCAACTGACGCTCGATCGTCTGCATGTTAGTAGAACTGTAACACATCTGAAAGTCATCAACATACAGAGAGCCATCAACCCCCCGTCTAAGGCACGCTATATAGTAAATTTTTCGTTATAATATTCCTCATTTTTAGATGTAAAATTTAACCTTTTCCTCTCTTCCCGGAGACGGACTCTCTGGAAAGCATCAGAGGAAAAGTTTGAGGATGAATTGTACGAAAAATTACGACATAATGAATTAGCAATATCTGGAAGTGTGGTGAGCGTTGAACCATCTACTTCTAGATGGTTCACAGATATTGTATCCGCTTTACCCTTGATCTTACGATCAGACTGATTTGGAAGACGTACGACTGTTGATCTTTGACACGTACTCCTGTCATGACGACCTCTTTGCCTGGCGGATAGTCCGCCTGGCTTTGGCCCGTGCAATGCGAAAAGAGGCCACGTTGTCATCGGAAAATGAAATGAAATGTATTAAAGTGCATCAGCACCAAAACGGGCTATATAGCACTTGAATACGATTTAAAACAAAAACAAAGATAGCTTGCCAGGCAAGGTAATATACGCCCACTGGCAGCATTTATTTCAAATAAAAACTTTTCAGTAAGGTTACAATAAGTGGAATGAAATATTCAACCTTCCAACCTATTTTTTTCTAGGGTCTCTAGTTTCATTAAAAACCGTCAAGAATTGTACCTAATAACAACTCATTAAATATTTTTCGGTATTTTTATGATTTGCAATAGGGTTCACCCTTAATAATATTTTGATATTTTTAATTCTTAAAAAAATTCTTTTCAAAAACAAGGTCAATAACTTGTAATAAATATTTTTCGATTTTCAATAGGGTTCATCCTTGGGAGACAACAAATAACACAGCCAAGTGACATCAAAATCCATTAAAAAATTTTCTTTCTAGAGTGTTTACAAGCTAAAATTGAACGTGTTTTCAAGAACAAGGGCTATAACTGACACTAAATATTTCTATTTATTTGATTTATAAAAGGGTTCATCCTTGTGTAAAAACAAATACTCAAGCCAAAGTTAATCAAAATCCATTAAGAATAGTTCTTTCTATAATTTTTACAAGCTAAAATTGAATGCGTTTTTAAGAACAAGGGCAGTAACTCATACTAAAATTTTTTTCGATTTCGCTGATTTTCAATGGGGTTCATCCTTGAGTTATAACACACTCTCACACCAAGTTTCATCGAAATCCATCAAGAATTGTGCCATGTAGAGTGTTTACGAGACAAAAATCGAACGCGTTTAAAAGAACAAGGGCACTAATTCATATTAGATATATTTTGATATTTTTAATTTTCAATTAGGCTCATTCCTTGCGATATCCAAAAATTTCAGTGAGTTTTGTCAACATTGGTCATGAATTGTACCTTCTAGAGTGTTTATTAGCCAAAAAGTTAAACCCGTTTTCAAACACAAGGGCAATAACTGACACTAAATATATTTCGATTTATTTGATTTTCAAAAAGGTTCATCCTTGGGTAAAAACAAATACTCAAGCCCAGTTTTATCAAAATCCATTAAGAATTGTTCTTTCTATAGTGTTTACAAGCTAAAATTGAACGCGTTTTCAAACACAAGGGCAATAACTGATACTAATTATTTTTCTATTTAATTGAATTTCAATAGGGTTCATCCTTAGGTGATTACAAATACTCATGCCAAGTTATGTCAAAATCGCTCAAGAATTGTGACTTGTAGAGTGTTTACAAGGCAAAAATCCAACACATTTTATAGAACAAGGGCAATAATTCTTATTAAATATATTTCGATATGTGCTATTTTCAAAAGGGTTCATTCTTGGGTGATATTAAACAATTTCAGCAAGTTTCGTCAAAATCGGTCAATAACTGTGCTTTGTAGAGTGTTTACAAGCTAAAAATTGAACGCGTTTTTCAAAAACAAGGGCAATAACTGATATTAATTTTTTTTCGATTAGACTGGTATCCAATAGGCTTCATCCTTGGGTGATAACAATTACTCAGGCCAAGTTTCATTAAAATCCATTAAAAATTGTTCTCTCAAGAGTGTTTACAAGCTAAAATTGAACGCGTTTTCAAGAACAAGGGCAATAACTCACACTAAATGTTTTTCGATTTCGCTGATTTTCGATAGGGTTTATCCTTGAGTTATAACATACTCTCACACCAAGTTTCATCAAAATCGGTCAAGAATTGCACGTTGTAGAGTGTTTACGAGCCATTCAAGAACAAGGGCACAAACTCATACTAATTTTTTTCCGATTTCGCTGATTTTCAATAGGGTTCATCCTTGTGTGATCATAAACACTCATATTAAGTTTCATCTAAATCCGTCAAGAATTACACCGTGTAGAGTGTTTACAAGCAATTGTGGACGGACGGACGGACGGACGGACGGACGGACGGACGGACGGACGGACGGACGGACGGACGGACGGATGTGGGTGACGACAATATACGCCCCCCATTTCATGTGGGCGTATAAAAATTAAAACTAGAAAATCAATACATTAAAAATAAAAATTATCACAAAACCCCAAAAAGGGCAACAAAACAATGCTAAAAACTATATCACAGAATGGCTGTAACCCAATATGGGCTAAAAACAAAATAGCAAAAACAAAACTATAACACAAATATATTTTAAAATTTATAATACAGATTAGTCTGTTTTAAAAACGCGACAACCTTCTCATAAAGAGAAGGTTGCGCAAACAGATGGAACAAGGATCTAGCACGGTAGTGCTGAGATCTTATAGGTTTGAGATGCGTGCACTCAATCAGAATGTGTTTCACTGTCAGGCGAACCTGGCAATGCTCACAGACTGGTTGAGGCTCTCGCTTGAGCAGGTAACAGTTGGCAAGGTGAGTATGTCCAAGACGAGAGCGACACAAAACAACTTCATTTCTCCTGTTGGCACAATAAGAGGATGGCCAGTCCCCCAAAAGAGGCTTGATGGCATGAAGTTTGTTTGTATCTGCAGCATCCCATTTTTGCTGCCATCGTTGCAAAATAAAAGTCCTTATCACCGACTTAAAGTCGGTGTAAGGCAAGGACAAGGGGGAGACAGGCAGTGACAAAGCAGCCTTAGCCGCCGCATCTGCCTTGTCATTTCCCCGTATGTCCATGTGACTGGGAAGCCAACATTGGCCCAGAGAGCTTGTAAATATCTCCGATTATTGGGTGCACAAGCTGGATGTTATGAATAGCTTGTAATGCAGACAGAGACTCAGAATAGATAATACATTTTTTTATGGATAATGAGGACTGAAAGAACTCGAGTGCCTGTAAAATGGCAACGAGTTCTGCAGTAAAAATAGAGGCTGCTGGTGGAAGGGATACAGACAGGACTTCGGATGGTGTCACTGTTGCAGCTGCCACCCTATCACCATCCTTGGACCCATCTGTATAGAAAGGAGCATAATCCCCATATTTAGCCCTTAATTCAAGAAATTTCGACTTGAAGACGATCGAGCTTGTCTGTGACTTCTTATTGCTTGATAGACTAAAGTCTATCTGAAATGGAGCAATTGACCAAGGTGGAATTGTGGTCATTATGAAGTCCGCAATACTGTCGTGGCTGATACCAGCCGCTGACAAAAGTGGTTGAATGCGGACTCCAAAAGAAGAAAATTGCACGAGGCTTTGCCTCGTACAAATGCTCAAAATAAGGACTAAATACGGGGCGGTGAGCCGGATGGTATGGCAAAGATGCTATTTTAATAGCATACTGTAGTGAAAGTCTATCACGTCTGTCGTACAATGACGGTTCGTTAGCCTCGACGTACAGACTTTCAACTGGAGTTGTGCGAAAAGCGCCTAAACTGATTCTAAGTCCTTGGTTGTGTATGGTATCAAGCTCTTTGAGATAGGATGGACGAGCTGAACCATACACCTGGCACCCATAATCGAGCTTGGATCGGACCAAAGCTCGATATAATCGGAGGAGAACCTTACGGTCAGCTCCCCAGTCAGTGTTGGATAAGACTCTCAGTATGTTGAGAGCTTTCAGACATTTTTTCTTGAGGATTTTAATGTGTGGACGGAAAGAAAGCTTGCTGTCAAATGTAAGACCAAGAAATTTGAATTCCTGTACTACAGGAACGACAGCATTGTCCAAACGTAGCACTGGGTCAAGGTGCAGACCTCTTCTTTTACAGAAATGCATGCAGACGGTCTTGGATTTCGAAAATCGAAATCCATTGTCAGTCGCCCATTGCTGTAGATTGTTTAAGCAAAGCTGCAACTGACGCTCGATCGTCTGCATGTTAGTAGAACTGTAACACATCTGAAAGTCATCAACATACAGAGAGCCATTAACCCCCCGTCTAAGGCACGCTATATAGTAAATTTTTCGTTATAATATTCCTCATTTTGAGATGTAAAATTTAACCTTTTCCTCTCTTCCCGGAGACGGACTCTCTGGAAAGCATCAGAGGAAAAGTTTGAGGATGAATTGAAAGAAAAATTACTTCCTAATGAATTAGCAATATCTGGAAGTGTGGTGAGCGTTGAACCATCTACTTCTAGATGGTTCACAGATATTGTATCCGCTTTACCCTTGATCCTACGAATCCTATCCCAGACTGATTTGGAAGACGTACGACTGTTGATCCTTGACACGTACTCCTGTCATGACGACCTCTTTGCCTGGCGGATAGTCCGCCTGGCTTTGGCCCGTGCAATGCGAAAAGAGGCCACGTTGTCATCGGAAGGAGCACGTTCAAGCAATCGTAAAGCACGATTACGTTCTTTCAGTGCTGTCTTGCAGTCTTCATTAAACCATGGTTTATTAAATCGTTTTGGAGTTGCCGAGGTTTTACGAATCGCCTGACCCGATACATCTTGTAAGATGGTGGTAAATAGTTCCATCGGGTCTTCTGCTTCATCTAGATCATGTTGAGGAAAAGAAGAAATGCAAAGCGCCTCAAAGAGGGGCCAATTAGCTTTAGAGAGTTTCCATCTTTGTGGCCTGTCTACTGGTGAAGGACCATGATTCCGTAGAATAACAGGATAATGATCACTGTGGCAGAGATCGTCATGGACACTCCAAGAAAAATCTTGGAACAAAGATGGTGAGCTAATTGTCAGATCTAGATGAGAAAAGGTTTTTGTTCTTGAGCAGAAATATGTAGGCGATTCGTCATTAAAGATACAAAGATCGTTGTCATAAATGAAGTCAGCTATTAATTTTCCTCTGCTATTATCAGCTGGGCTACCCCAGAAAGAATGATGACCATTGAAATCTCCAAGCAATATGCAAGGAGAAGGAAGCTGGGTAACAAGGTCATCCAATTCTATAGGGTTTAAAGTTGAGTTAGGTGTGGCAAATGGATGGAGCAAAGGGTAATAAGCACGTGGAGTGTTACTCGCACGGCAATTACCTGCAGAGGAGAATTAAGTGTGATTTCGGACTGGGCAATGTTTCTATTGACAATAATAGAAACACCACCCGAGACCTTATCATCACCTGTGCCATAATGGTGGTAGGAAACAAAATGTTTAAATGGCACTAAATGTAAATCCGTTGGTTTGAGGAATGTCTCTTGGAGACAAATAGCCAACGGATTATATTGTTGAATTAATAGCTGAACTTCATTAAGATTATGACTTAAACCTCGACAATTCCATTGTATAATATTATTTTTTGGATGCATCGTCAGGGTGGTTTAATTGGACTACGAGGTTTGCGGCAAGGGGGGTTGAAGACTTCCGCATCAATCTCTGAAGCCTCCATATCTATACTGTCAGATATGGCAGACTTCAAAAGATCCCTTCCTCCCTTTTTGGAGGAAGAGGATCCATGTTTCTTTGTAGGCTTGTCATTATGGGGAAGACTTTCACTGCGTTTTGCCCTGGACTGTTTACCAGTCCCCTTTGGCTGAACGTCTTTAGATAGCTGATTAACACTACTATCATCAGCACTTGACTTTTCAGTCTGGGGCGTCTGAGTTGCTGATGATGTAGATGTAGTTGCCTCAGGTGATAATAAGGCTAAAGACGGAGTTGGTACTCGCTTCAGCCAAGTAATGTCGGTCTGGCATTCTATTGATCTAGTAGAAGCTTTAACAACACTAGCGAAAGTCTTCCCAGAAGGTGTAGATGGGGTTTCCCCTTCTACAGCCTTCCGCGCTTCGGGATAGGAAACCTTGGTTTCCACCTTCACCTTTTGGATTTGCTTTTCCAATTTCCACTTAGGGCAGTCCTTGGAAAAAGCGACATGGTTTCCACTACAGTTGCAACAGCAAGGAGTATCACTACAATCCTTGCTGTCGTGCCCGGACTTGCCACAACGTGCACATCGCAACGAACTTTTGCAAGCCCGAAGCGCTGACAATTGTAACACCTGAGAGGGTTCGGTATGAATGGTGAAACTTTAATATTGAGATAACCTACTTTTATTTCTGATGGTAAATCGGGTCTATTCAAAAGAAGTATGAATGTATTAGTTGATATCATTTGGCCATCACGACGGATAGAAATACGATCTACGTTAGTGACGCCAATGTCTTTTAATTCTTCCATCATTTCCACTGAAGAACATCCACTTAGATCGGGGTGTCGAACGACACCCTTCGAGGAGTTCAAAGAAGAATGTGGAGATACACTTATGGGAATATTTACCAAAGATGTTGATTTTAATAATAATTCAGAATGAATTTTTCGGTGACATTCGAGCAATAAAGACCCGTTACGAAGTTTTTTTTATCGATTTAGGTTCACTAGCTAAACCAGCTATTCCTTTGGCAATAGCAAATGGCGATAATGATGCTAAAGACCTCTCAGGGTTACTACTATTGATGAAAAGAAACCGAGGCCAGGAATCACTAGGCGAGCTAGATGATTCAGCAAATGCTGCCTCGGGTAGCCTACGTTTATTGGTTTTTTTTGGGGGGGTTAATGTAGCCATGAAGAAAATGTAGAAGATTCATCTCCCAAGACCCCCGACCACCACGGACCACGACCTCCGCGCAGGCTCGGCGCGGGACTCCAGCGCCAGCGCCCTAGGGGTAATCGGGAGATATACTCAGATAAAAAAGGGAATAAAAGTTCTGGATGGAGCAAATAAATTCCGAACTTTATTTTATTTTTACCCAATTGGCCCAAGCCGCTGCTTCTGAGTCGGTGAATTGAATTGGAGGATAATGATATAATCTGTGATTAGAAAGTTTTATCTGTTCTGACCACCGACTCATAGGCTCAACACGACAAGCCGATTGACCAGTGTGGGCCACCCTGGCCACCCGTCTAGGAATCCCCTGGCCCAAAGTGATGTATTGGGAAGTATGTTACCCTCAACCACCAGGAGTCCATTCAAAATTTTTTTAGATTAATTCTTGGTTCTAAGTATAATTCTGATTTGTCACTGAATCTTAAAAGGCTTAATATTTTTGACATTAAAACCAGGCATAATTTTAATTCGTATAAATTTATGTATAAAATTCTGAACAACTTGTCTCCTTCCTACCTTTCAAGCCTCTTTAGCTATAAACAGACGCCTTATTCTAGCATAAATTCAAAACTTGTGGTGCAAAAACCACGAATCAATTTGATTAAACAAAGTATTAAATACAAAGGATCAATTTTATGGAATGGTCTAGACGAAAATATTAAATCAGCATCAAATTTTAAGACTTTTCGAAGGATGATTCTTGGTAATCTTTCATTAACATAAGCATACTTCCTGTTACACGGGTATTCTTTTCACCAACTATAGGCTTACTTGCTGATGGCTATCTTAACAATTGTGTTTCTCCATGATTTAATGATTTAAGTAATTTATTAATTTTATTTTCCCTTTCCCACAGGTATATCACCACCAACAATTCTATTTTGGCCTAACTTGAACCATTTTGAAAATCTAAATTACTACTGTCGGGGGATGAGTAAACATCCTTAAAGCTGGTCTTGAGCATGGACAAATCCTACCTCCCCTCCATAGAAAATAAGAACATAAAATGGAGTAGGGTTGGGTAGCCCGCTCGCAGCACATTGCACTGACGCTTTGGCAATTCTTTTTTTTTTTTTTTTTTTTTTTTCTTTTTTTTTTTTTTTTTAATATGTATGTTTTGATGTCTGATCGTCTCATGCAGATGTACTTGTCTATTCCTTGGTTTTTGTGGTCATGTACTTGATCGCAGAATGATGAATCTGTCCATTTTATACACATGTACTTGTGTATTTTAAAACTAATTGTACATTGAAATGATATATGGTTTTTGCTGTCATGTACTTGATCGCCGGAAGATAAATCTGTCCATTATTTACACATGTAATTGTGTATTTGAAAATAAACTGTACGTTGAAATAATACGTGATTTTTTGCGGTCGTGTGCATGGCCGCGGGAACTATATATTACATCCATTTTATAAACAAATTGTAGGTTGAAAATCTGTCCATTCATGCACATGTACTTGTGTATTTTTAAACAAATTGTACGTGGAGTATTGTATATTTATTTGTGGTCATGTACTTGATCGCCGGAACATATCTCTGTCCATTTGATACACATGTACTTGTGTATTTTTAGTATTTCAGACGAATTGTATATTGAGATATTATGTATTTTCGATTTTTTTTTTTTTTTTTTTTTTTTTTTTTCCAATGTATTGCCCCATGGGCTGAATGTGAGACAGGACCATGTCCTTGTGTATTGGGCCTAATTCTGACCCATGTAAAATAAAGAGTTTATTATTATTATTATTATTATAAAACCGACACGGGTCGCACCTCACGGCAAACGAGGAGCCCCAATTCAGTCGCCTTTTACGACACGCAATGGGGGACGGTGGACCTATTCTTAACCCCGGTCCACTGGGGGACACAGAAACCCCAAAAAGGGCCCCAATCAATACTAAAAACAATATCACAGAATGGTTGTAACCCATAACAAAGATCTAGCACGGTAGTGCTACGATCTTATTGGTTTGAGATGCGTGCACTCAATCAGTGTTCGAACAGGATGAACAAAGAAAATGGAACCATGTCCAGTCCTTGGGTAGACACGACTACGGGTCTGAAATAATTTTAGAAGGCGAAGATGATGATGATCAAAATGAGGATGTGGCAGAAGAAATCATTTCCCTTTCTTCTACAGGTTGCAAATGCGGGGCCAACAAGACTTAAGAGGATTTCAAAATCGAGATGGCCATTGAGGTAGAAAAAAAAGTTTTGAGATTATATTTCTTATAAATGGATGTGTGTTTTGATGTTAAGTAAATTCTTACCTTATTTCAATGTATCTTTTTGTTCATATTATTACTTACTTCCTGGTGACTTGATTTTAAAACCCACCCATTATGATGAAAGAATCGCATGCATTTAGCATGTATATGTGTTTATATTTTTATTTTCACTTTTTTTCAATTTGCTGTGTAAAAGAATATATATGTAGTTTCCTAGTCTTGTGTTGTGAATGAATACCGGATAATAAACTGCACTGAAGCTTGCACTATCCCTTTACAACAATGAAAACAATTTGATTGATAATTATTCAATTATTTAGAAATAAAATGAAATGTATTAAAGTGCATCAGCACCAAAACGGGCAATATAGCACTTGAATACGATTTAAACAAAAACAAAAATCTAAAACTAGAAAATCAATATTTTAAATTAAAAATTATCACAGAAACCCCAAAAAGGGCGCCAAAACAAAGTTAAAAACAATATCACAGAATGGTAGTAACCCAAGATGAGCTAAAAACAAAATAGCAAAACTAAACAAAAACACAAAATTTAAAATACAGATTGGTCTGTTTTAAAAACGCGACAACTTTCTCATAAAGAGAAGGTTGCGCAAACAGATGAAGAAAGGATCTAGCACGGTAGTGCTAAGATCTTATAGGTTTGAGATGCTGCACTCAATCAGAATGTGTTTCACAGTCAGGCGAACCTGGCAGTGGTCACAGACTGGTTGAGGCTCTCGCTTGAGCAAGTAACAGTTGGTAAGGTGAGTACATGTATGTCCAAGACGAGAGCGACACAAAACAAGTTCATTTCTCCTGTTGGCATAATAGGAGGACGGCCAGGCCCCCAAGACAGGTTTGATGGCATGAAGTTTGTTTGTATCTGCAGCATCCCATTTTTGCTGCCATCGTTGCAAAATAAAAGTCCTTATCACCGACTTAAAGTCGGTGTAAGGCAAGGAAAAGGGGGAGACAGGCAGTGACAAAGCAGCCTTAGCAGCCGCATCTGCCTTGTCATTCCCCCGTATGTCCATGTGACTGGGGAGCCAACAAAGGACAATGTCCTTTTTTGGCCCAGAGAGCATGTAAATATCTCCGATTATTGGGTGTACAAGCTGGATGTTATGAATAGCTTGTAATGCGGACAGAGAATCAGAATAGATAATACATTTTTTTAATGATGAGGATTGAAGAACTCGAGTGCCTGTAAAATGGCAACCAGTTCTGCAGTAAAAATAGCGGCTGCTGGTGGAAGAGATACAGACAGGACTTCGGATGGTGTCACTGTTGCAGCTGTCACCCATCTGTATAGAAATGAGCATAATCCCCATATTAATTCCTTAATTCAAGAAATTTCGACTTGAAGACGATCGAGCTTGATAGACTAAAGTCTATCTGAAATGGAGCAATTGACCAAGGTGGAATTGTGGTCATTATGAAGTCCGCAATACTGTCGTGGCTTATACCAGCCGCTGACAAAAGTGGTTGAATGCGGACTCCAAAAGAATAAATTGCGAGAGGCTTTGCCTCGTACAAATGCTCAAAATAGGACTAAATACGGGGCGGTGAGCCGGATGGTATGACAAAGATGCTATTTTTATAGCGTACTGCAGTGAAAGTCTGTCACGTCTGTCGTACAATGAGGGTTCGTTAGCCTCGACGACAGACTTTCAACTGGGGTTGTGCGAAACGCACCTAAACTGATTCTCTAAGTCCTTGGTTGTGTATGGTATCAAGCTTTTTGAGATAGAATGGACGAGCTAAACCATACACCTGGCACCCATAATCGAGCCTGGATCGGACCAAAGCTCGATATAATCGGAGGAGGACCTTACGGTCAGCTCCCCAGTCAGTGTTGGATAAGACTCTCAGTGTGTTGAGAGCTTTCAGACATTTGTTCTTGAGGATTTTAATGTGTGGACGAAAAGATAGCTTGCTGTCAAAGGTAAGACCAAGAAATTTAAATTCCTGAACAACAGTAACGACACTGGGTCAAGGTGCAAACCTCTTCTTTTACAGTAATGCATGCAGACGGTCTTAGATTTCGAAAATCGAAATCCGTTGTCAGTTGCCCATTGCTGTAGATTGTTTAAGCAAAGCTGCAACTGACGCTCGATCGTCTGCATGTCTGCATGTTAGTAGAACTGTAACACATCTGAAAGTCATCAACATACAGAGAGCCATCAACCCATCGTCTAAGGCACGACGTGATAGAATTTATTTTGATGGAAAAAAGGGTAACGGATAATATGCTACCCTGAGGAACTCCATTACCCTGAGGAAAAGAGTCGGATAAAATGGAGCCAAGTCGTACCTTAAACGTCCTATCATGTAGGAAATTGGAGATAAATAATGGCAATCTTCCTCGAAGACCGAAGTCAAAGAGATCACGAAGAATGCCATATCTCCAAGTAGTGTCATATACCTTCTCCAAATAAAAGAATATGGCTACTAAATGGTGATTTTGGATGAAGGTGTCCCTGTCGAACGATTAAAATCTAACGAGATGATCAAAAGTGCTCCTTTGAGACCGAAATCCACATTGGAGGTAAGTAAGCAGATTGTTTGACTCGAGGTGCCAAACGAGCCTTCTATTGATCATCCGCTCCATGGTTTTACAAATGCAGCTGGTCAATGCAATCGGGCGATAATTAGTAGGATTCGTAGGATCCTTACCAGGTTTAGGGATGGGAACAATGGTAGCAATCCTCCACGAAGGCGGAAAGACGCCGTCATCCCAAATCTGGTTAAATATAAGTAACAGTTTTTTTAATGTTGGGTAAGGAAGCTGTTTGAGGATCTGATAATGAATATCATCAGGCCCAGTAGCTGTATCATGAGCCTGTTTTAAAGAATACTTTAGTTCAGATATAGTCAATTTTTCGTTATAATATTCCTCATTTTTGGATGTAAAATTTAACCTTTTCCTCTCTTCCCGGAGACGAACTCTCTGGAAAGCATCGGAGGAAAATTTTGAGGATGAATTGTACGAAAAATTACGACCTAATGAATTAGCAATATCTGGAAGTGTGGTGAGCGTTGAACCATCTACTTCTAGATGGTTCACAGATATTGTATCCGCTTTACCCTTGATCCTACGAATCCTATCCCAGACTGATTTGGAAGACGTACGACTGTTGATCCTTGACACGTACTCCTGCCATGACGACCTCTTTGCCTGGCGGATAGTCCGTCTGGCCTTGGCCCGTGCAATGCGAAAAGAGGCCACGTTGTCATCGGAAGGAGCACGTTCAAGCAATCGTAAAACACGATTACGTTCTTTCAGTGCTGTCTTACAGTCTTCATTAAACCATGGTTTATTAAATCGTTTTGGAGTTGCCGAGGTTTTACGAATCGCCTGACCCGATACATCTTGTAAGATTGTGGTAAATAGTTCCATCGGGTCTTCTGCTTCATCTAGATCATGTTGAGGAAAAGAAGAAATGCAAAGCGCCTCAAAGAGGGGCCAATTAGCTTTGGAGAGTTTCCATCTTTGTGGCCTGTCTACTGGTGAAGGACCATTATTCTGTAGAATTACAGGATAATGATCACTGTGGCAGAGATCGTCATGGACACTCCAAGAAAAATCTTGGAACAAAGATGGTGAGCTAATTGTCAGATCTAGATGAGAAAAGGTTTTTGTTCTTGAGCAGAAATATGTAGGTGAGAAAAGGTTTTTGTTCTTGAGCAGAAATATGTAGGCGATTCGTCATTAAAGATACAAAGATCGTTGTCATAAATGAAGTCAGCTATTAATTTTCCTCTGCTATTATCAGCTGGACTACCCCAGAAAGAATGATGACCATTGAAATCTCCAAGCAATATGCAAGGAGAAGGAAGCTGGGTAACAAGATCATCCAATTCTCTAGGGTTTAAAGTTGAGTTAGGTGGCAAATAGATGGATCAGAGGGTAATATGCACGTGGAGTGTTACTCGCACGGCAATTACCTGCAGAGCAGAATTAAGTGTGATTTCGGACTGGGCAATGTTTCTATTGACAATAATAGAAACACCACCCGAGACCTTATCACCTGTGCCATAATGGTGGTAGGAAACAAAATGTTTAAATGGCACTAAATGTAAATCCGTTGGTTTGAGGAATGTCTCTTGGAGACAAATAGCCAACCGATTATATTGTTGAATTAATAGCTGAACTTCGTTAAGATTATGAATTAAACCTCGACAATTCCATTGTATAATATTATTTTTTGGATGCATCTTCAGGGTGGTTTAATTGAACTACGAGGTTTGCGGCAAGGGGGGGTGAAGACTTCCGCATCAACCTCTGAAGCCTCCATATCTATACTATCCGATATGGCAGACTTCAAAAGATCCCTTCCTCCCTTTTTGGAGGAAGAGGATCCGTGTTTCTTTGTAGGCTTGTCATTATGGGGAAGACTTTCACTGCGTTTTGCCCTGGACTGTTTACCAGTCCCCTATGGCTGAACGTCTTTAGATAGCTGACTAACACTACTATCATCAGCACTTGACTGGGGCGTCTGAGTTGCTGATGTTGTAAATGTAGTTGCCTCAGGTGATAATAAGGCTAAAGACGGAGTTGGTACTCGCTTCAGCCAAGTAATGTCGGTCTGGCATTCTATTGATGTAGTAGAAGCTTTTAAAAACATTAGCGAAAGTCTTCCCTGAAGATTTAGATGGGTTTCCCCTTCTACAACCTTCCGCGCTTCGGGATAGGAAACCTTGGTTTCCACCTTCACCTTTTGGATTTGCTTTTCCAATTTCCACTTAGGGCAGTCCTTGGAAAAAGCAACATGGTTTCCACTACAGTTGCAACAGCAAGGAGTATCACTACAATCATTGCTGTCGTGCCCGGACTTGCCACAACGTGCACATCGCAACGAACTTTTGCAAGTCCGAGTTCCGTGCCCAAAGCGCTGACAATTGTAACACCTTAGAGGGTTCGGTATGAATGGTGAAACTTTAATATTTAGATAACCTACTTTTATTTCTGATGGTAAATCGGGTCTATTAAAGAAGTATGAATGTATTATCATTTTTAATTCTTCCATCATTTCCTCTGAAGAACATCCATTTAGATCGGGGTGTCGAACGACACCCTTCGAGGAGTTCAAAGAAGAATGTGGAGATACACTAATGGGGATATTTACCAAAGATGTTGATTTTAATAATAATTTTTCGGTGGCATTCGAGCAATAAAGACCCGTTACGAAGTTTTTTTTTTTCGATTTAGGTTCACTAGCTAAACCAGCTATTGCTTTGGCAATAGCAAATGGTGATAATGATGCTAAAGACCTCTCAGGGTAACTACTATTGATGACAAGAAACCGAGGCCAGGAATCACTAGACGAGCTAGATGATTCAGTAAATTCTGCCTCGGTTAGCCTACGTTTATTGGTTTTTTTTTGGGGGGGAGGTTAATGTAGCCCTGAAGAAAATGTAGAAGATTCATCTGTCGAGACCCCCGACCACCACGGACCACGACCTCGGCGCGGGACTCCAGCGCCAGCGCCCTAGGGGTAATCGGGAGATATTCTCAGATAAAAAAGGGAATAACAGTTCTGGATGGAGCAAATAAATTCCGATCTTTTATTTTTACCCAATTTGGGCCCCAAGCCGCTGTTTCTGCGTCGGTGAATTGAATTGGAGGATAATGATATAATCTGTGATTAGAAAAAGTTTTATCTGTTCTGACCACCGACTCATAGGCTCAACACGACAAGCCGATTGGCCAGTGTGGCCCAAAGTGATGTATTGGGAAGTATGTTACCCTCAACCACCAGGAGTCCATTCAAAACCGACACGGGTCGCACCTCACGGCAAACGAGGTGCCCCAATTCAGTCGCCTTTTACGACACGCAATGGGGGACGGTGGACCTATTCTTAACCCCGGTCCACTGGGGGGGGGGGGGTGCACCGATGAATTAGCTAACAATCTCGAACACCTACAGCTTGATGCACTCCGGTCTATCTGTGGTGCTGTTAGGGGTACTAGCCATGCATTATTATATCGAGAAACTGGTTTCGTACCACTGAAAGAGAGGCGAAGACAGCACTAACTCATTCTCATAACAAAATCCTTCATAACCTTAACCCTTCCTTTCTTTCTGAACTTATTGACCATACTGTCCCCTCCTCTTATAACCTCCGTACTCAACCTCCTCTATTTGAATACTACTGTAGAACCAACATTTTCTCCAATTCCTGTATACCCTCTGCCATTAGACTTTGGAACTACAGCCCTTCACATCTTACCTCTTCTGATTCTCTTACTCTATTCAAAACCCGCCTTTCCTCAAACGATCCTCCTGTACCTCCCCCATATTACTTTGGCACTAGAAACAACCAAATTCTGCATAGCCACCTTCGTTGTTTGTTAATATGCTTTTCGAGAGGGCTTATATAGGCTATTAGCCTGTTGCCCAATCGATTTCCTTGTGAATAAAAAACTGTTTATAAAAAAAAATTATGAATGCTTGCCGGACAAAAAGTAAGTGGAGCGATATGCCTAGGTCTAATATAGGTGTGTGGTTATTAAAGATCTAAACAATTATTATTATATTTTATAACTAGATTAATATATATATATACTGTTAAAGTTATGGTTGGGGGATGTTAGCATGTATGGAAAAAATCGTGAAGACATTCCCAGAGCCAAATACTCAACAGAAATTACGACAGTTCCTGGAATTATCCAACTATTACCGTAAGTTTATATAAGGTTATTCCAAAACGATATCACCTCTAACAAAGTTACTTCAAAATGATGCCAAATTCGACTGGACCACTAAATGTCATGATTCTTTTAATAAAATCGAGAGAACTCTAATATCTGCTCCCATTCTTGCTTATCCTGACTTCACCAAACCTTTCATATTAACAACTGATGCTAGGTTAGGCTATATCTTGGGATAGTTCAATGATAATAATCAAGAACAAGTTATGTCATATGGTGGACGTTCTCTACATATTGTGATAGTCATATTTTATGTATTGATATTTATCATGTTCTTTATTTCTTCATGATAGCTTTAAGTTGTTTACCAGCCAGTGAACACTTTTTCTATATCTTTACTCAGTCTAAAATCTCTCTCCTATATAAGACATCATTTTTCTCTCTCTCTTCACTTCTGTCATTTTACCTAACCTTACATGTTATACATGAATTTCACTATTTGGTAAGTTGTTATTCCTTATTTTACTTTACAGACTGGACTTATTTACTTTATTCAAATGCAATTCTTTTCTTGGTTTATATATAATGTTGTGATGGTTTTTTTTGTAATGAGTAATCTTGTAATGGATTTTAGTAGTAAATTATCATTTGTTTTCGTTAGTTACGACAGCCATCTTTGTTTTCTTTTAGAGTCGTATGTTATATTAATGGTTCATACGTATATCACTTTATAATTTATACTAACTCCAATTTCATAGGGTAAGATAGTTTATTAGTTTGGTAGTTTTGTATTTCTATATTTCTATATGCATTTCAAACGATAGTTTTTCTAAGGCAGTTAATTTATATCTAAATTATTGTGTGTATTTGTCATGTATTTATGTTTCGTAATTTCTATTTATTTATTTCTGTATATTTCAGAGTTATTGTTTAGTTTTGCAATTAAATATTATGTCGAACCCCGACCTGGTGTTTTATTAATTCATTGGTAAAACCCTGTTACAAATATGAATGAATGTGCTTAGCAGTACAGTGTCGTTATCTCGACATCGGTAATCTCGATGTTCCGTTTAACTCGAATCGCAAGGTAGTTTGGTGTCCCATCAAATACGCTCACTGCTTGGTTGAAGAATGCAGATAAAATTAAAGCCAGTTTCACGGCAAGTGATATCAACCCCAAAAGGAAGAAATTGCGTACAGCACAATACGAAGATGTAGAAAATGACCTATTGAAATGGTTCACGTCTGTTTGAGATTAAAACTTCCCGTGTCTGGTCCCTTAATGAAGGCTAAAGCCGGGGACTTCGCCTCAATGGCTAGGAGAAACAAAGTTCAAATGCTCCACCGGTTGGTTAGAAAGTCTGTGGGGAAGCTAAATCTGTAGATGACAACAGCCATGAAATGTCAGCTTAATCCACTGACTTACAAATCTGAGTATTCCGCCGATGACATTTTCAATGCCGACGAAGCAGGTTTATTTTACCGGATGATCCCTGAAACGTCACTGGAGTACGAAGGCGTTGACTGTAAAGGGGGTAAAATAGCCAAAGAACGTCTGACTGTTATGGTTTGTGCAAACATGTCCGGGAGTGAGAAGCTACCCCTGTTTGTAATTGGTAAATCTGCCAATCCCAGATGTTTTAAAAATGTCAAAACCATACCAACGACTTACAGAGCCAATAAGAAGGCATGGATGACTTCCGATTTGTTCACCGAATAGTTAGTCGCACTAGACAAGAAAATGTATAATAAAAATCGAAGAATCTTAATGGTTATTGACAACTTCCCGGCCCATCCGCATCTTAAAAATCTCAAGTCGATTAGACTGGTATTCCTGCCACCTAACACCACAAGCAAAACCCAACCGATGGATCAAGGCATAATTCATAATCTCAAAGTTCATTACAGAAGACTCGTGATCCAAAAGGAACTCCAGGCTTATGATAGCAAAACTCCAGACCTCTCCGTCAACGTACTAGATGCATTACGCATGCTGAACCGTGCCTGGACTTAAATCGGAAACAATTGCAAATTGTTACCGTCATGCCGGTTTTTCCAATGGCGTTGTAGTACTCGAAGAATCAAGTTTCCGACGAAGACGTCCCCCTCTCTATTATTCGATCCGTAGTTTGTACGTCAGTTACATTAGAAGAATATGCTGCGATTGATGATAATTTAGCCACCACAGCAGAATTCACAGCCGACGATATTGTTCAGGAAATCATGGACAGTAGATTTATTCAGGAACCCGAAGAAGATGATATTCACGAAGAACGATATCACTGCAAACTACATGTGATGTCATGAAGTCCCTTGAAACTTTGTACGCAAAGATTGCGATGACTGAGTGTACAGACGATCTTTTCCCTATTGGTAACACACTTAGAGAACGAATAGGCACCGAGGATTTAAAAGCTATATTTCATGTTCAGAAAACGATCAGTAGTTTTTTTTTTTTTTTTTTTTTTTTATATTTAATGTTATTGTTATCTAAACTGTTATATATATATACATATCGATGTCGTTACATTTTATACAAGGGAAAAAACTCCACTTAATACATTTCAAATGGCGGCCAAATCCCAGATCTTTGCTCGAGGTACGTTTTCGAATATTCTTATAGACCTCCGCTTGAGATAACGGGGTTTTTCTGTAATTGAGGCATAAAAACATGAACATTCAGTTCGCAATTTTTTATACCGATCAAAAGCACGTTTATCTAGACATTAAGCTGACAACATCTTTAACCCAGGGGCCTGACACTTCAGGAGATCACCAATTTCTTTATCACCATCAAATTCATTATTGACATTATCCGCTACAAAAACCAACCCTGAAGTTCACCAATGTTGTATCTAAGCATTTAAATACTCAACCATAAAAAACACTTTCACTACCAATTTACTTATACAATTTTGGGAAATGTGTTCCGATTATTTACAGAAAAGCAACTAAAACTCTGTAAAGGGATATGGAATTTATATCGAATGGTTTTTTACCCCCTTTATCAACCGAAGTTAAAAGGCAAAAAAATTCAAAGATTCCACAACAGCTGTATACGTAAGAAAGGAATTATTTTTGTTTACCACGATATAGGTCTGTAGGAGATAAATGCCTCAAACCCTTTTTGCCAGAATCTCGGCCCAGGTCTTATAAGGAAAAATTATACTGTCAAAAAAATCAAGTAACATACAGAGGTAGGCAGTTTACTTCAAAATTGTTTAATGCTATATCGACCCACTTTTTACCATTTAAAACCATCTGAAAGGCGAGATGAATTTGCCATCTGACGTAATACTAATACCTAAGGAGACAATCGGACAGGATGCTGAAACTCAGTAAAAGATTTTGTTGAACGCTTGAAGGCAACAAAGGAAATTGCTCAATCGCATATACACTGTAAAACATTTCTGTAAAAATTACAGCAATTATTCCGTAAACCACTACAGAATTTTTACGTAATTGTGAGAAACGGATATTTTACCTTTTTTAACATGTAAATTGTCAAAATTTTCAAAAATTTTTATGTAATTTAATTACGGAACATTTGCATAGACTTTTAAGACATTTTGATCAGGAGGTATAGATTTAATTGTTTATCATTCATATCCTACCGTAGGCCTATCCTAGTTATTTGATTATTAGGCCTAAGTGTTGATTATTTTTTTCTTCTTTTTTTTTTCTTTTGAAAAACAATTGAACCGAAAAATTAATAAATTTCCGTATGAAGGTTCAGACTCTCTTGACAAACCTGGCCCAGTGACGTCAACTTCTGAGCGTACCGGAGGACATGCTGTGCAGAATTGGGTGCTTTTGAGACTTTTTCCAATGATTATATTTTCATGTATTAAAGATACAGATGATCCTGTCTGGCAACTTTATTTGAAACTACGGATAATTGTAGAATTAGTTTGTGCACCCACAATTTGTCATAATCAGTTAGCTTACTTACATGCTTGTATTCTTGAATATTTAGATGAAAGAAAACGCAATTTTGCTAATACTCCCCTTAGGCCAAAACATCATTTTTTAACTCACTATCCAGAATTAATACTTTCTTATGGCCCTTTAATCAGGCTGTGGACGCTAAGATTTGGATCCAAACACTCATATTTTAAAGAATGTGCAAGAAAATTAAAAAATTATAAACATTTGACGAAGACTTTATCCGTGAGACATCAACTCTTACAAGCATATTATTCGGCTGGTGATCTTTTTAAACCTGACTTGAGCGATGATTGTTCTATACCATTTGACATTGATTTATACAACCAAAGCATTCAAAATGCTATATATAAATCAAAGTTAGATATCACAAATCTTAGAGTTGCAAGCAAAATATTATTCAGAAACGTTGAATACAAGAATGGGTCATTTATATTAATTAGATCATGTGAAGAAGGCCTTATCTTAGGCAAAATTATGGTCATCATTATTTCCCCACAAAATAAAAAGCCCTATTTTGTGGTTAATTGTCATATGTCTGAATTTGTTAGATCATATGGGATTTTTCACATTATTTCAGAATCTCACTTTGATTGTATTTGTATTTCTGTTTTTGATATTATAGATATATTTCCTGTTTCAAGGTATTGGATTGATGGGAGATTTTTAGTAGCTGTAAAACATTATGTCGACCTATGTCAGTAATGAATATGAATTCGACTTGGTGGATTTATTTCTGGATAAATTTATGTGTGGTGAAGAATTGGACTTAATGAAGAAAACAATGCTAAAAGAAAGTTCAAAAAGCTTGGAGTGGTTTCATCAGATCATTTTGAATTTATTACAGACAATGATTTTGTTGGGATTTTTACAGTTATTCAACTAAGACGTTAAAAAAGTCCTTAAAACACCCAAAATATTCTTTTTGTAGAAAAATCAAAGGGTATTTTTTACTTACAAACTATAAGTAATCAAAATAAGTTCCTTTTAAAGTGAAAATAATACATACCACATATTTTTTTTTTTTACTTAGGGAAAATTGAATTTCAAAGAATTATATTTTTAAAAGTAGAAATATAAATTTTTTAAAAAAATTTTGATTTCCCCTTTTTTGAAGTAATAATATAACTTAAAAATATCTATAATTTGTTTTATAAAATAAAGAATATATGTATTGGAAAGTTTTAACAATAAAACTAAGAGTGTCTTTGAAGTAAAACACAGGAGATTTTTGGGTACGCTCAATAATAGATGACTTAAGGCTAAAAGCTGATAGGTTAACTTCTGCACAGTTAAAAGTTTTAGCTAAGAGATGGGCTCAGAAATATCCAGTTTTACTTGATAAAATTGGGGAACAAGTTATTGGATGTGGTTACAGTGGTCTTTTTAACCAGCTTGTGGCCCGAAACGACAATATGCAGCGTGGAAAATCACCATTTAGAAAGAAATCCAAAAATATATCAGATGAAAGTGAAGTATCTTCAGCCAATGAATCAAAACAAGCAACCAAACAGGATGCTTATGGATGTGTTAATTTTCAACCAGAAATAGTTGATGTTGAATCCTTAGAGAGCCTGCAAGCAGACTTAGTAAACTGCTCAAAAGATGTTATAAATTGGGATAATATTAGTTTGAAGCTCAAGGAGACTTATCCATTACAAAGATTGAATATTAATAGTGGATCTTCTGTTCAGGAAATGTATGAGAAATGGCCTTATTATTCAAGATCGAAGGCATTTTATAACACTTTCAATTACTTACTGGCATAGATATTCTTAAAATATATGACAGTAAATCAAAACGATTGAGTGCTTTCTTCAAAGAAGAATTTAAACAGGTTGATGAATCCAAAGAATTTACAGACGTTTTTGCAACATAGTTAAATATTTCAAAGACAATCTAGAATGCTTATTGTTCTGTGTAGATGTAAGTATATAAGTTTGTACTGTTGTCTTATATATTGTCTTATTATACATGCACTGTATATGATGAATTATTTGTTACGTTAACAAGTAACTTTAATTTCTCTTACTTTTGGTTTCCCTTATTAATTAGTACCAAAGTAAGCTTACTAATTGATTAATTGGGGTTTCTAATGAATAATCCACCTATTTTCAAGTTCAAAAGACAGGGTGATCAAAAAAGATGAACATCAACGACATTTGAGATGTTACATACATAGCTATCGTAGTACCCTAAACCAGCGTAATCTCGACAAAATTAGCCTAATTACGAGTTAATTAAGGACTTGTGGGACTATCTGGTATTTTTCCCAGTCATTAGAAGACCTCTACTTTCTATTGACATAAGTATTACCGGTCCAATTTTGGAATATATATAATCATAAAAAAATAAGGGAACCCATCTTTAAAGAATTGTCTGGTTTATTTTTTAGGACACATTGACAGCTGAAGAGGTTCAAAGAAAGAATCAGTTGCAAACTCCAAGAATTGCTGTACTTGGTAAATATATAAATTTATACTTTATTTTGTAGCTAACAAGCAAACAAGGTTGTTATTGAATATCAGTACTTTTAGTTTTGTTTAGTATTTAGTACTGTGGAGGATGTGGCAATCTGTCCTCAATATTTTTTCAATAGTGGGTCTGTTTTACCTTCAGTATAACAAAAATTTTTGTTATTTATTACTTCAGGATCATCTCTTAAGACTGCCAAGGAATTTATGATATTGGTAGATGGATTAGTTGTTACAAAGTGCAGTACATTCAACCTGTCTTTTTTGAATTATTTTTCCCTATTTTATGTGTTAAATATATGCTACCCAACATCATTGTCAGCTTCACTGGAGTTTATTCAAAGGTTAGTATATGTACCATCCCTGTGTCTGTTTTAATAGACAATACACATTGTTCACATTTACTTTATAAATTAACAAATAGATTTATAGATTCATGTTTTCTAATTCACAGTTCAATGATTATCTCCCTTGAAATGAAAATAATGTAATATGTTCATATTTTTCTTCCAGGTGTATAATTGGTATTAATCCGGCCCATGGTTCAAAAGGACTCAAAAAAAGAAGATATGAAGTTAATTCAAAAGTGTTAAAGTTAATTGGAGAAATTTCTAAATATGAATGGACTGGTAGTCAATTGTAACAAGGCTTGCTTTAAATTGTTTTTCCTCTCATGACATGACTTGACATTCTTTATTGTCAAGAACTTTTGTTAATTTTTTGTGCTGCTGATCATGTTTTTATTGTTGGAGTTCATGCTCTGGATTACATTCTTTGAAATTGTTTTGTTTAAAAATTAAGAAATATATACATGTTTTTAATAGCTTCTTGGTGAATTTTTTTAGATATCATTTTATGTGTAGTAATGATTTAAATGTTTTTGTTTAGAAATTACCAATTATATCAATGCTATTAGCAATATATGCTTTGAAACTGTTTTCTTTTGACTTGTCTTGGCTAAAACATTAAAAAAAACTATAACATAGAAATGGCAAGAAATATAATGGCATAATTTCAAGTGATGACATCACTATAACTTTGTCTTATTTCATCATTTAGAATGCTGTATCCAAGCACTTAGCTTATAAAAGGACATTCTGTTTTAATGTTTTGAGGAATTTATGCTTGTTTTGTTTTGAAATTTAGTACATGTATTATGTTAATGTTCTTTAAAATATTCATTGAATTTGTTTGCTTTTAAAATTAAGAATTATATCTAAGGAAAAGTTTTATGAAACAAATATAATTGAACACTTTGTAGTACATGTCCACAGAATTCCAAAAAGATGATTGTGTCAAAGTTTTGCTATGTTGTTTTTAGCCCATTTGGCGTTAAAACATTCTGTGATATTGTTTTTAGCATTGTTTTGTTGTTATGTGATAATTTTTATTTTAATGTATTGATTTTCTAGTTTTAATTTTAAATCGTATTCAAGTGCTATATAGCCCGTTTTGGTGCTGATGTACCTAAATACATTTCATTTCATTTCAGCTTTGTCTGGATGAACAAAGGCTGCTGCAAGGTGTGCTTGGCTGCGCATCCCTTATTTCTTGTATGGAATTCCTTCAGACGGCGGGACTTTCACTGTAAATAGCCTGCGCATTAACCATCTTGCATAATCATGTGTAGGCTCAGTTTTGGTGGCACGTATTGTGTGTTGGCCAGCTTTAAATTTGGGGAAACTAACACGGTATTGAGGCAGTCCATTTCTTGTTATAGCTTGCATCCTGTTGGCGTTTTCATTGTCATGCATAGCCGCGAGGTAAGTCCTTGCCAACTGACCAAGCCAACCAAAGTGGGTGTGTTTGGGAGCAAAGCGTATAACAAGACTATGGAGTGCTTCAAGACTGGAAGTTTGGAATTGAGGAGTCAAATTTTGGACATCCTTGACCACCGCATTTGATGTCAGTAGGTCTGTCAGCATGACAGTAAGGCATGACTTAGCAGTGTGCCAAACTTCATTGAAATTATCCATCTCCGTACACATGGAGCAATGTGCCAAACTTCATTGAAATTCGCACACATGGGGTTATTGATTTTAAGATCATCCCGAATTAAGGCAGTGTGCCAAACTTCATTGAAATTATCCATCTCCGTACACATGGAGCAATGTGCCAAACTTCATTGAAATTATCCATCTCCGCACACATGGGGTTATTGATTTTAAGATCATCCCGAATTAAGGCGTCTATAGATCTGTGCCGATCTGTAACCAGACTACTGCAAGATAAGTGTTGTGTTTCCGTTAAAAATGATATTCCCTTTTATAAACCAACTAGTTCACAGGTATTACTACTACCAGCTTCATTGCTCTTTCAGGTCAACCACCTTATTTGATGTTTGCTCTATAAACGTTTATGTGCCATATTTGGCAGAATGACCTGGGCTGTCATTTCTGTAGTCACCTGCAAGATGGAGACCTCCGATCTGGTTCCCCTTAAATTCTTCGATCAGGTCTGCCTGCTTTTTTTCTCACCCATTGATGATTTCTGGTATGTCATAATCATTTGGTGGCGCTGAAAAGTCTGCCGGCTGTACGTAGCTACATTGAAAATATGCAACATGCGTAGCACTTGACTGATCTGACTGCCAGAGAAAAGGATGGAAGCGGATAACATCAGGTTACCGAGGGGCATTTGCTTAAAAGGGAAGCAGTTGTCATGATACCCAAAATTAAATGAAAGTCATTCGATAAAATATCTTTAGTACAATCTACCAAAAGAATATTGGGCGGTTTTGACGACGTTATCAATATTTTTAAGCCGATTAATTAACAAATTACATCAATCACCTGGCTGCAGCCATTTTGACCAGTCACGTGAGTTATTTAGGCGCAAGTGACGCAAACTGTGCGTATTCCAAGCTCGGCGCCATTTTGACTCTAATCAAATCAACACACTTAGGCCTATCGACTAAACGTACATTTCATGCCTTACTGTATCGCGAAGCATTGTACAAATTCGGATAGGAACAATCCACGAAAAGCCCGGTTTCATCTTCTACCAACTGGTAAGCGAAGAAAGCACATTCGACGGCAGTGGCTTGCCAAATGTGCCCGACCAGAGCCGAAGAATCCCCAAGCCCGTGTTTGTAGTGAACATTTTAAGTCCTTTGAAGACTACTCGGAAAGTATTGTGAAACATAATTTAGGATTCCTTCCCGAGCCAGTGCTAAATGCCGATGCTGTTCCTTCAATTTTCTTTGATTCTCCGCCTTCAAGTTCAACACCGAAAAGGCCTGTCGAAAAAGTGGTTGGCAAAACCAGTCAAGACCCCGAAGGCCCACAGCTATCGTGAGGACATGATGAGGGATGTGGTCCTTATGCGCACACACGATTTGGAGAAGTCTCATGTGGATCTTCCTGAAGTTTGCCAGAACATGTATGCAATTGAGAGACCAGCAAAAGAGTGAAATCATCCAAGCAACCCTTGCAAATACTCGTTTCAGAAATCGACGCTCCACCAGTAGTGATAGATAAAGAAAATATATTTTCATTTCAAAGAAATGAGTTTATTGAAGGGATTGTAAAGTGGTTTTCTAAACTTTATATACGTGTTCAGGACAATATAATAGCATCAATATGCACAATTCCAATCTTCATTCCGACGTCTGTGGTTCTTGCAAAACCACTAAAACTAAGCGTTTGATAATGTCACTTAAATTAAGCTACTAAAATAATATCTACGTCTAAAAAGCTTAATATTTGTGACGGCATTAATCGCTTAGTATAAGTGTAATTGCAAGAACCACAGACATTTGAAAATTAGAATTGTTGACATTGATACTATCTGTGGTTCTTGCCATTCCAGTAGAACTATCTCATTTATGACGTCACTAGTCGAAAGCTACTCTTGATATCTACGCATTCCCCTCTGTCTTAAAACGCGCGGTTATGGTGGAATTGCAAGAACCACATACGTCGGAATGAAAATAAGAATAGTGTAAATTGATGCTATCAGTGTCCCTGATACACATAACAATTTTAGGAAATCTCATTACAATCCCTTTAAATATCAATATTGGTATTAACTAGATTCTAATTCAGCTCTCTGTTTGACTAGGCTTTGGCAAAAGACTTCATGAAAAGGGGGAAGAAATCTATAATGATAACTAGTACATTAAAATTTGCTATAATGATAATTGGAACATTAGCCTCAAAATAGTACTGTTAGTCTTAAAATGTCTTAGCTTTGATAAAATGTAAACATGAGCACAGTCAGCACATATTTAATGGCTTCAAAATTTGTTTTTACAACACAAAATGAGATTGAAAATTCTGGGAGGGAAATGTGTTTTCATTCAATGTCAACTTATAAAAATTTATATATATGTATATTTTGAGGCTGATAATCCAATATCTCAAAGTTAGTCTGGATAAACATTGTCAGTTTCATCAGCCTCTCTGAATCCAGTGTAGTTTTCAGATGGATCTGGATAACTCTCTCGTATTTTTCTGACAACACAAGAGGGAATAACTTTCCATACGCCGCAGCTAAACGAAATGTCCTAAAATTTAAGAAATTTGAGTTTATTCAGCTGATGATTCTGGGCAGGACTTTTTGTTAACTACACTTCGGCATAAGCATCAATTCAATATTATATGTATATAACCTGCAATTTGTTTTTTAAAATTATTATGCATTTATTGTGTAAATCAATCTTGACTGGTGGACAGGGACTCAAATGTTAATTTTTCATGACTAATTAAATCAAATTAATATGACAGGCGTGAAATAAATTCTTGTTCATTATTATTAATAAATTAAATTAAAATAAAAAATAAATAACACGATAACGTGCAAAGGGTCGGTAAAAAGTCGATACAAAGAATAAATATAGCTATAGTCCAGCACAGATATTTTTTAGTCCATAATATTTTCAAGGGTATAAAAGGTAAAGTATTTAGAGGGTTTGACTAATGATATAAAACTTTGTAAATCGAAAATGAAATTGTCTGATGGTGAATGTACGCAGAAGATAATTAATTCCTTTCAGCTGTCTACGAGAAAAAGCGAATAAATGTCAGGATGAACAATTATAGAGCATATGCTTGTTTGTAAAGAACCATATATAGGCCAGCATATCATTTAAGATTGTCCAATGTTTAAATTCATTTTAGGGATTAGACAAACCCTCTAAATACTTTACCTTTTATACCCTTGACAATTTAATGGACAAGTTGTGTTTATGTTTGGATGGTACCCGGATGAGCAAAAATATCTGTGCTGGACTATACACTATGGGATCAGTCCCATAGTGTACTATATTTATTCTTTGCACGTTATCGTGTTATTTATTTGTTTACTTCCTTACAAGTCGACTCGTCGTTTTATTTTTTATAAATTAAATTAAATGGAGTTTTATATTCTGCACCTGTGAGTAATGAGGATGGGTAAATATCATACAGTGTGCAATGAGGGAAATTTTGCCAGGACAGCAGTATTTATAGTCACTTTTATGATCGAGGGGATCGTGTAGGGACTGTAAGGAATGGGCCTGCTGGCTGTAGTTGTAGGCTTGCCTTAATTGGTTCAACAAAAGACGTACGTTTTACATCCTTCATTCCAACCAATGCTGTTTTCAATACAGCCTCTTCCAGAACCACTACATTAAAATCCCTGTGCAATAATATACAGCCCAAGTCGTCGTTAGGTTCGAGTTCTTCCAGCTCATGGCAACATATGTTCATAACTGGGCTGGCCATGGCAGCACAACGATCACACGTACACCACTCATTGGCAGGTTGCCCATCACGGCTACCGACATTAATTCCGTGAGTAAATGGGTCGTTTCCAACTTCCTCTTCGCTGTCTAAAACTGCTGATTCCTTGCGGTTTTGACAAGCAGGTTCAAATCTGTATGGTTGAATCCCACCCCCGTTTGTCCCCTATTGCTTGAAAATTCTGATGATGATTCTGTCAAATACCCCGCCACGTTGATGTTAATGGTTTAGCCTACCAGCCAATGACGTCTATTATAAACTAGACCGTGCGCATGTCATGTTTTGGTGGACTTTCGGTGTCAACTTCCGCTATGGGCAGAAGCGGCCATTTTAAACAGGTTATCTAACCGGCATCTCGCAATCTGTTTACCTTTTTACCTTTGTATCGTCGAACGTTTACAATATAAAATGGTGTCTTCGTGCTGTGCTGTTGGTTGCACAAATAGAGTGGATAATTCGAACGAATCTTTTCACAAGTAAGCTTAAAACTTAAAAAAAAAAACAACATTAGGAATTGTCGTCTGCTAGGCTAGGCCTAGCCTGTGCTCGGCTTATACTACTACTAGGCTAGCCTAAATCGCAATTTGCAGACTATTTTTGTATGAATTGAACTTCAAAATAGTTCTTAGTATTTTAGATTGTCTTCGGGTTGATGAAAATAAAAACCTCTGAAAAAAAAATTATTTGGATCCTATGATTTTGTAGAGGTTAAATCGGGTCATTTTCATGCAAAATTCCTTTGAGGGAAATGTGTTAATTTCGAATGTAAAATCACAAAATCTTATATTTCTATGGACCCAAAGACATTCTAAGACAAATGGCATACAATTGAAAAATTTATTTTGAATATTTGTGACAAATTCAATTTAGAAATCAAAGTAATTTTCGAGTATTTTTGTTATCTAAAGTTTTGACAAATCTGTTACCGTTTTGACTTATTTTTTTTTTTTGGTTACCATTTTGACTGGGATGGATACCCACTAGTGGCCAATCAGTCAATCCAATGAGTAAAATTCTATATTTCAGGTTACCAAGTGATCCTATCAGAAGGGCAGAGTGGTTGAAAAAAATTAAAAGACTTTCTGCTGATGGAAAAAATCCCTGGTTACCGTCTAATCAAGAAAAAATTTGTTCTGCTCATTTCAAACCAAGTGATTTCTTGTTTTCAAAACACGCCCATCACAAATTGTTAACACCAACTGCAGTACCAAGTATTTTTTCATGGAACGCTGATGAAAACAAGGTAGGCACAAGATTTAAGTGCACATAATAGATCTAAATATTTTCCAAATTTTGCAGTAAATTTATTGAATATCAGATAATAAATCGTCAACAGATACCATAGTTAATTGTGTTAGTATATCCTTTCATATTGAGGTATTCGAAAATCATAGCATTTAATTTATAAATATTAAAGGGACACGTTCACAATTGTGTTCAGACATTTCTCTGCTGGTCTCAAACACATGAAAATTTTAGCTTAGTAAATCAAATATAGTCTACATGACTAACAATTAAATTTGAGCCTTTTCTCCGTGTGTATCCATAATTATCCATGTTTGAAATATAAGAAAATTCGAGTCGTAATTTTCTGGCCCTTGACAACCATTGATGTGTCCAGCACGGAAAAAGAGGTGGAAAATTTTAGTTTGAGGTATTTTTAAAGGAATTTTGTGATTTTCTTATAGTCTTATGATTCCACAGACTGTTAACACACATTAAACGCCCAAATAATCCCCCCAAATAGTGAACGATCTAACCGTAAACTTATTTATTAGTGATATATTTGTTTTATCTTTTCCAGGTTCCTTGTCGTATTACATCTACCTCAAAAAAGCCAGTGATCCTCTTGTTGAAAGCATCTTACCGCCTACATCTTCGCAACTATCCATCAAAGAACCAAGTGATCATAGTTATTTTCTTAAACCATCAACACTTAAGCGTAAATATGAAGAGGTTTTGTCTGAATTGGTATCAACTAAGCAAGATCTTCATAATTCTAAAAGACGAGAAAAACGAGCTCATCATTCTCTCAAAGTGGTTCTGGATGATTTGAAAGAAACCAGAAAGATTAATGAAGCAACTTCTGAAATGTTGAACAGCTATGCTGGTAAGTTTTTGATGAATTGGTTTTTGTCATCCTGAGTTTATTTGCTGTAAAATTTTATCAGATGTCAGATAGTTAAGAATTTAAAGTCTGATGAATTGGGAGAAGAAAAATTTGCTTCTTCATCCAACAATTTTCAGCTTACAGTGAATGGCATGTTAAAAAACTGAAGTGTTTTATACATACATGTCAGTTTGTGCCACAAATATATTTTAAGCCAAAAGTATGCATTTTACTTAAAACCAATTTTTAAATAATAATCATTTTAAAAGTCTTGATTTAAGGGTGGTAGTGGTATAATCAATTGATTCATATTTTTAGATATACCATTTGATCTTTTCAAGAAACCGTCCAGCAGCTATTCCACAGAACAACGCCAATTTTCTACAACGTTGTATTATTATGGCCCAAGAGCATACAGTTTTTTGAGAGAGAAGCTCAATCTTCCACACCCAGCCACAATAAGAAGGTAATTAAGTCAGTATTTATCTATGGTTTACTTGTTCTTGTTTAATATTTGAACTTATAAATATAGTATTTGTTAAAACCAGAGGAGAAATGGTAAGTCGAGTCAAATGTGGATTGTGAGTGTGATAGAGACCTGATAGGAAAAGATAAAGGCTGTGACCTCTGGTTGTAGATTGTTTTTTGTTAATTTTGTTTTTCAAATGATTAAATCTTTCCTATTAGAAACTAAACAGGTTTGAACTGAAATGACTGATATGGCCAAAAAGAAAATAATCGCTGGTAGACGAGAGCAGTGTGTGATTGGATTCATTTTTAACATTTCAAGTCTTTTGAACATGTCAGAGAAGTTTTTATTGCAACCTACCCCAATCCTTAGATATTTATTGACATACAAACTGTCACAAGATCATTTGGAGACATTGTTTTCAGCTATAAGACAACTTGGTGGCTGGAATAACAATCCTTCCGCACTTCAGTTTAGAGCAGCTTATAGAGCAATTCTTAGTCATGCTGGACTTAATATTACTGGATCTTCAAGTGGTAATTGTAAGCCACAAGACCAAACCACTTTCTTGAGCATTGTAAATTCCAAGGAAGATGATACTTCCAAACCAGTAATTACTTTTGAAACTGCATTAAACGATCATTTTTATAGCAAATCTGAAATCTCTCTCAGTCCCTTTGTTGAAGGTGTATTAGAGTATGTTGCTGGTTGGGTTGTACGTAAAGTTGCAATTAAACTCTCTTGTACTGATTGTTCTTTAGCTTTAATCAAACCTTCTTCTGTTCAAAGCTCCACTTCATCTGTATCATTGCTGGTATTAAAGAACAATGGAGGTTTGGTATTTCCTTCAGATGATGTTATTAAGATAGTAAGACAGTGTGAAATAACATTAAGATCAACTCTTGACATTAAAAATGCAAAACCTACACAATGGGAGCAAATATCTATTATTAATCTGATTTCTGATTTGCCTACAAATATATTTAAAGAGCTTCATCAACATTTCATTGATACATCATGGGGAGTTCATACTCATGATTACATTTTAAAGCAGTTAATCTGTAAGGAATTCATTAGATTAAGGAGATACCACACTATAAATTTAAGGAATTTGGATTTAGCAGGCCAAAGTATTCGCCATTCATCAACTAAAAAAGTACTATTTATGCATCAATAAGTACTATATTGCAGATGTATCAGAAAAGAAAACTGTTTTTAATAACGTTTAAATAAGTCTTTGAGTAAACTTATTGTAAAAGTTTAGTTTGAAATATGTTTGTGGCAAATCTATTGATAAGATTTGATGTTAGAATCTAAGGGTAAAAATGATGCAATATATTTCAAGAGCTTCATCAACATTTCATTGATACATCATGGGGAGTTCATACTCATGATTACATTTTAAAGCAGTTAATCTGTAAGGAATTCATTAGATTAAGGAGATACCACACTATAAATTTAAGTAATTTGGATTTAGCAGGCCAAAGTATTCGCCATTCATCAACTAAAAAAGTACTATTTATGCATCAATAAGTACTATATTGCAGATGTATCAGAAAAGAAAACTGTTTTGAATAACGTTTAAATAAGTCTTTGAGTAAACTTATTGTAAAAGTTTAGTTTGAAATATGTTTGTGGCAAATCTATTGATAAGATTTGATGTTAGAATCTAAGGGTAAAAATGATGCATACCGGTATATAGTTACTATGTTATTTAAGTAAATAGAAAACCTAAATTTCAAATTTTCATTTTTAAAGCTTTTCAGTCTCCTATTAAAATTTGATATTCTAAATGCTGTAATGTGGTTTTGTATTTAAGGGTCATGTCACCACTGAAATTTAAGACCTAAGGTTTTGTCAATTAAAATCTGTCATTTATTATACTGATATGAGGTTTTGTAACTGAATCTCTTATTGAACATTGTACTGGCCTTCATATGATATAATCAAATAAGCCAGCTTTTTGATTTCCTAATCATCCAGCTTTTTGATTTCCTAATCATTAATGAGATGTTTAGTCTGCATTTGCCTTTGTCATCCCTTAATTTCTCTTAAGTATTCAGAGGTAACCTTATTGTCAAGGAACATAGATAATTTAGTAATTAAAATATTTGTAAATTGATCTTATTTCAATTTCATGTAGTGTTAAGCAACATATTGTACATTTCAATTGGAGATAAGTTTTTGAAAGTTTTAATTAGTTCATAATGTCATTGTAATGAAAGCATATTTCAAACTTTGAGAAGAAAAAAAAAATAGTGTTTCACAAGAAAAACAAGGAAAAAGAAAAAAAAAGGAAAAAAAGAAAAAAAAAAGAAAAACAAAAAAACACTATAGCGGGGAAATCTATAGAATTAATAGTTAAAACTGACTTTAATACTATCACCGCCTGATGAGATCCATGGGAGGGATCGAAATAGTGTTTATGCTCATCTGATTATTGTAAAGAAATAAAAGATATATTATTATCTTTTTATTTAACACCTGTGGAATTATTGTAATTTTTGAACATATTGTGTAATATGATTAGTGATGAAAAAACCCAATTCAACACCAGACACGATATATTCAACAAATTGAATAATGAATAATAATTATATAGGATTCTAAATTAATAATATGGAATTATTTTTGTTGATTCTATGGCTATTGCCAACAATAAAACTAAAATGTAACCTTAAAATTTGTTTTGTTTTGTCAATGATTTATTATTCTAATTACTTAACTAAATCATAGTGGGCTTTGAAGGAGAGAATGGGAATTACCAGTGGTGTAACCAGCATATGAAACCCTTGCCTGAACACCTGAACCCCCATGCCAGCTCGACTTATACCCTAAAAATACTTAACAAAATAAAAAATCATGAATTTTAGAACGTTTTTTTTTAGTTAAGTCTGAAAAATTTCTGTTGCGTAAATGTTCAGTCGAAAAAATAGCATTGTGTCAGAAGACCGCGCTTTGTTTACGTTATGAACAATCATGACCTAGTTTCTTTTTGCCCATACCGGAAGTGTAGAGTGAATGACCATGACGTCCAATGCTAGAGCCCTACGTCACACGGTCTAGTTTATAATAGACGTCATTGCTACCAGCTAATCGAGAGCGCTTAATGGATACGCACACATGACGTCACTTGACGTCTTTCTGATCACGTGACCAATTAAAATGGCGGCCGCCACAAATATTCGTCGGATTCGATTTAAAAATGCTGTAAAATCATTTGCTATCGCTGATATTTTCAGGGAAGTGTTCTAACATAATGTTTTTACGGATAATCTAGTTTTGATTGCCTAACTAATGACCAGAGCCTTCCTTTAATACTGGCTGGCTGTCCCATTTACGAGTAAACTCGCAGTCTACGCATCGTTGTTCTACACGAACCATTGTCCCAAAGCCACTGTTGGGTTTATCAACAATATGGCCCTAACTGGGGTGGGCAAATGAAATGAAATGTATTAAAGTGCATCAGCACCACAACGGGCTATATAGCACTTGGATACTATTTAAAACAAAAACAAAAATTAAAACTAGAAAATCAATCTATTATAATAAAAATTATCACAGAAACGCCAGTCCCCGAAGACAGGTTTGATAACATGAAGTTTGTTTGTTTCTGCAGCATCCCATTTTTGCTGCCATCGTTGCAAAATAATAGTCCTTACCACCGCAATAGCATCTATAACAAATTATACCATAACAAATTATACAGAAAATTTGGCCAAAGAACTTAAAGTTGTCGATCCAGGCAATATATTTAATTATGACGAAACAAATCTTACAGATGATCCGGGACGTAAAAAAATAATATGTAAAAGAGGGTGTAAATATCCCGAATTGATCATGAATTCCTAAAAGGGAAGTATTTCCTTAATGTAGTCCAGATCATTTGCTTTATTCCTGATGTGCCAAATCAATAATGTGATTGATAAACTGTTTATGTTACCAGTGTAATTACGACTTATTGAAATAAAATATATAATGAAAAGAGTCATGTCCCAATTCACCCCTAGCTGTCCCAGATCTCCCCATACTCATATAAATATTATAATTGATTATGGAATCATAAATTATGTCGCCAGCTGTAAGAGATGGGTGTTACTTATAACCATCTTATTGTGCTACATTATGGTTCAAAGTTTTTTCTTTGCTGTGATTTACCTCTTTGGTGTTAACCTTCAACTATGCGTACTGCCCTAATAAGGTGAAAGGCAGTAACTGTAAAATTGAAGAAAATGAGTTATTGATATCAAATCTGTCCGTAGATACTGCTCTATATGCCTATACAAAGATTTTACAATTTCTAGCATTAGTTAGGGAAATAACTGTATCAAAATACAGCAGTATCTGCTTATTTGAAGTGTATAACTAAGGATAAATGTAGTAAGTGGTAGATAGGGGAGAGTTGGGACACTGTGTTGCTTGGCATTTTATTTTAACCAATCAGAATAAATGTATCATAGGCATGAAGGCCTTATCCACTTCCTTTACAATTTTAAATTTTAGAAGGCTCTAATTTCTTTTGGCACTTCAATATTTATACCTTAAAAGTATGTTTTTCACATTTTTGTTTTTTTCTTTCATTTTCAGCAATTTATTCACAACATAAAGCACATTTTTGTCATAATCATACCCTTCATTTGTGAAATCAAGTATCAAAATGTTTTAGTGAATAAGTGGAAATGTCAGATTGTCTTGAGGTCAGAAACCAAGGCATTAGAGAGCAGGAGAAATGGGACACTTTGTCCCAACTCTCCCCATGCTTTGTCCCAGCTCTCCCGATATATTTTGTTTTTTATATTTTAGTTTAGAAAGCCTCAATATGCCAAGGAAATATCAACGTAAGACAGAAATAGGTCTTGTACCGCACAACTTCATGGAAAGAGCTGTTAAAGAAGTCATTGATAACCAGAAATCAATAAGAAAAGTGGCCAAGGAATTGAAAATATCTAAGAGCTCTCTATCGAGATACATACAGAAGTACAAAGATGATCCAGATATAAAACTACAGCCAAATTACACGCATAGCTGAGTGTTCAGCAAAGAACAGGAAGACACAATGGCAGAGTATCTTGCAAAACTATCTAGAATGTTTCATGGATTGACCCCTACGCAAACTAGACAACTAGCATATGAAACTGCGAAGAGAAATGATTTAAAGTATCCTGATTCTTGGAATGAAAATAAAATGGCTGGAAGGTCTTGGTTTACAAATTTTCTTGAACGGCATCCCTGCTTATCAATCAGGAGTCCAGAAGCTACTTCACTTGCCAGAGCTACTGCATTCAATCATTTCACAGTATCATCTTACTTTGAATTGTTGAAGAATTTGATTAATAAATATGAAATCACTGGAGCTAGAATATATAATCTTGATGAGAGTGGATTCACAACAGTACAGCGCATAGATATCCTATAAATAACTAGATCGCTCACGTGATCTTTTCAGCGCGTAAATTGCCTTCACCTCCGGTTGTGGGCAAAACAGCGGCAAAATGGTGGCTTCGTGTAGTGCTTTCAACTGTACAAACAGATACAAGTCAGGATCTTCCATCACGTTTTACAGGTAGATTCAATGTTCAAGATCTTTTGTTAACATTGTCTGGTCAAAAATACCAGTTGCAGAATTTTACCACTATAGATTCATAGCTTGAAACTCCAATATAATCCAGGCAACACCAAGGCAGGGGTAGGCCTAGCCCTACCTACTACTAGTACTAGGCCTAAAAAAACGAATGCTGTTCTTCTCTAGTAAACTACTAGTTAGATCTAGGCCTACTGCCTGACAATTTTGATTTATTAATTGAAATATTGGAATAATACCACTTTGTTTATAAATTGAAACTGATTAGGCTTAGGCTAAGCAAGGTCTATGCCTATGGGTAGAAATGTTTTTTTTTTTTCATTGTAATGCAATTTAATGGACCTTGTACAAGATGAGTTACATTGCATGTTGAAAATGGTCTCCATTTTTCAATTGATAAATTTAAATGGCTAGCTTGGCCTTTATTACTACACAGTTATCATAGGGGCCAAATAATTGAATTAACTTTAGTAATGATGAAGACATGTTTGCTTGTGACAGACATTATTCTAGATGAAATATTATGTCAATTGTTAGGCAATACTATTCACAGATCTTCTTTAATTATAGATTTCCAAAAGATGACGGCCTACGCAAAATTTGGTTAGTAAACATGAGACGTTCTGGTTTTCAACCGTCTTCATCTTCTGTCATTTGTTCTTGCCATTTTGAAGAAACATGTTTTGTTAAAAAGGGAAACACATTTTTGAAACCAGAATCTGTTCCAACCATATTTGATTTTCCTTCTCATCTACAGGTATGTCTATGAGCCTGTTTTGTTCTTCAACTTTTTACATATATAAAATTAATTACAACTCAATAGGGGTTATAAAAAGTATAAGAAAACAAGGTAACCAGGCAATTAACCCATAAGATTGGATCAGACATCCTGGGTTTTATTTATTGCTCGCTAGCCTAGGTTTCAATCCCGGCAGAGGTCTAGATGATTAACCATGAGCTCTTTCAGCCCCGTTTCCCTTGTTAGTAATGCAAGTCGGGGGAACTGACATACAAAAAGCGTATGGGATGGGACTATATAAACCTAGGCCCCATCTTCCAAGGTTAGTGCACGTTAAATATCCCTCAACAGTTGAAAAGTTGAGCTGACTAATGCCGCTGTCCTGGCAAAATTTCCCTCATTTATATACGCCCACATGAAATGGGGGGCGTATATTGTCGTCACCCATGTCCGTCGGTCCGTCCGTCCGTCCACAATTGTTCGTTAACACTCTAGAGGACACAATTCTTGATGGATTTTGTCAAAATTTTGTGTGACTGTTCGTAATCACCCAAGGATGAACCCAATCGAAAATCAGCGAAATCGTAAAATATTTAGTATGAATTATTGCCCTTGTTTTTGAAAACGCGTTCAATTTTTAGCTCGTTAACACTCTAGAAGGCACAATTCTTGATGGATTTTGGCGAAATTTGGTGTGAAGGTTCGTTATCACCCAAGGATGAACCCAATTGAAAATCAGCAAAACTGTAAAATATTTAGTATGAATTATTGCCCTTGTTTTTGAAAACGCGTTTAATTTTTAGCTCGTTAACACTCTAGAAAGCACAAGTTTTTGATGGATTTTGACAAACTAGGTGTGAATGTTCGTAATCACCCAAAGGGTGAACCCTATTGAAAATCAGCAAAATCGAAAAATATTTAGTATGAATTATTTTTTAAAAATTTTTTTTAAATTAAAATTATTCAGGGTTTAAAAGGGGTAATGACCCAAGGATTTAATATTTCCCAAAAAAGTATTTATTAATTATTGTAAAATTTTAATTTATTCAAAGTCAAAGCTGCCAGTGGGCGTATGTTACATTGCCTGGCAAGCTATCTTTTCATTAGCCGATATGGTGCAGAAAAGTAGAACGTAAAACTTCATTCATTTATTCTGGTGTTATTGTTTTGTTCCTGTTCTTAAATAATCTTTTCTGCGTGTACATGTTTTGTGTTTTTATTTTCCAGCAGCCAAAGGTATCTCCAAGGGCGACTCTGAACAGCAATAAAGTTACAGCTGAAATACCAAATGTAAAGCCAAAAATTTATGATATTTACGTCGAACATTCTTATGCTGGAAACGAGGTCACCTACAAGAGGAAATATGAAGAAATTGATACAAGATTGGAAGAAACCAGAAAGGAGTTGAGGAACACTAAGATTCGAGAAAAAAGGGCAAAATGCACCATTGGAACTTTGTTGGAAAAGGTCCAGCTTTCAGATAATGAAAAAATGTCTACATCTTACAGAGGTTTGTAAATAAATTGAAATTTGCTTAGAATGAACTAAATATGTCCCTGTGTCAGGGTTTTATTTCTGTCTGTTTATAACAGGAACATTCAAAAAAGTCAGTTACCTGCAGGAGGTTTTAGACTTTTATAATAGCAAAATAGTTCAATAGCAAAATAGTTCAACAGTTGTATATGACTTCATGTTTCACAATAACTACATGACATTTGATAATATGTCTCTTTTGCAGATATTCCAATTGATTTGTTCACCAAGCCACACAAAGAATATAGTGAAGAACAAAAGCAGTTTGCCACAACACTTTACTTCTATGGTCCGAAGGCTTATCAGTTCTTAAAAGAGAAAGTTAATCTGCCCCATCCATCAACAATCAGAAGGTATGTTACATATACTTTGTTGTATAGCATGTTCTGTTAAGATTCTTTTAAATTTTTGTAATTTTCTCATATTGAATATTAGATAGTTACTTTATTTGTTTCATGGTTTGTGGGTTTGACTCTGCTGTATTATAGTGAAAAATAAATTTTATTGATTTTGACTGATGTGAGGGTTTAACTGTTTGCAAAATTCAACAGAAGTTTCTAGATTTCCCCAATTAATTTTGGTGACCAAAAGTGATTTGAGCATATTTCAACACTTCTAAATACAAATACAGTAGATTAAATTCATTTGTGTTCCTATTTCATTTGTTATAGTTACCAGTTAATGTTATCAAGTTCCTTGTGTTTTACTTTGAAGAATCTACAGGTATTGTTATATCTATCGTATTTGTTATTAAATTTTCATTGGGTTGAATTATGATTTTTGCAGGTATCAATTCGCTTAGACAGACATTTGGCTTAAGAATTTCATGTAAAACAATGAGAAAGACAAATAGATGTTTTTACTCCAAGCCCTGTTAGCAGGGATAGTATGTAAATAATGTTGAGAGCATCAGAATGACTCACTCTTCCACACATCGTTAATCTGGCACTGGTAATAGCTACCTGTGTAGAAGTGTAGAATGTCTGCCAGTGGAAAATGTCCATGGACATTTTAAACTAGTGATTAATGACCATAAATACTAAATAAACAGAATTCTCTAGTGTATTATGTCCAATCCGGACACAAATACCCCCGGACATTATTTTTGCTTACACCTGACCACAAATTGTTAATTTCAGTAATGATATATTTGTGTTATTGTCTTTTCAGATGGCTATCTAATATTTCAAGCAAGCCAGGGCTATCCGACCAAGTTTTTTCAACCTTAAAGGACAAAGTTCAGCAAGATCCATCAACATACCAACATTGCTCAGTTATGATTGATGGTATGTCAATAAGACGACACATTGACTACGATCCAAAATGTCAAGCCATGACTGGTTTTGTAGATCTTGGTATGGGTCCTCTTGAGAACGATGCCACTGAAGCACGTGAGGCCATTGTTATTCTCGCAGTGGGTCTGACAGGACATTGGAAAATACCCCTTGGTTATTTTTTAGTTGATGGCATTTCTGCAGACATTCAGTCTCAACTTGTTCTGTCATCGATAGCTAGGTTGCATGATGTCGGCATCAGAGCCGTATCACTCATAATGGATGGTCATCCTACAAATCAATCCATGGCAAATTTACTTGGTTGCAGTTTAAATACAGAAAATTTGATAAGTTCTTTTAAGCATCCAAATTCCGAAGATAATGTTTATGTATTTTTTGATGCATGCCACCTTCTAAAAAATTTTAGAGGAGCACTCCATGCCTTGAAGGAGGTATCTGAACCCTCTATTGGTACTGCAAGATGGGCAGATATTTGCAGACTAAGCTTTTGCAATCTGCGGAAAGACTAAGAGCAGCAAATAAACTGACTTAAAAACACATAAACTTTCAGAATCAAAAGATGAAAGTTGGACTTGCTGCTCAAACATTAAGCAATTCTGTTGCCAAAGCATTACAATATGCTTCTAATATTGAGTGTGAAGGTTTCAAAGATTGTCTTGGTACAATTAATTTAGTTAGCATAGTAGACAAATTATTTGATATATTTAATAGCCGATCGCCTATTGCTAAAGGATATAAAAGTCCTATTACTCCATACAATTTTGACTATAAGAAATCTTTTTTACTTGAGACAAAGGAGATTTTACTGAAGTTACAAGACATGACTGGAAAGAAAGTCTGTTTGGGCAAAAGAAAAATTTGTATAATAGGTTTTTGTTTTGATATTTTAAGCTTGATAGGATTATCTAAAGATCTTTTGCTCTCTGAATCTTCATGAATACGTTATATTTTAACTTACAAACTTTCCCAAGATCATTTAGAACTATTATTTAGTAATATAAGGCGTTTTGGAGGATGGAATAATAATCCATCAGCCCAGCAATTTTCTGCAGCATATCGTTCATTGCTTAGTCATGCTGGTGTCAGTTTAAGTTTGCCCACTAATACAAATTGCATTGCACAAGATGTTACATCGATATTAAATATCAATTATTCTCCACCTGTTTTATTTACGGATGCCTTAGCTGAGCATGATTATTCAAAAATTAAACCAGGTTTAAGTGTTTTTGTTGATGGTATCATTCAGTATATTGCTGGCTGGGTAGTTAGAAAATTAGTTAACAAAATAGAATGTACAGATTGTTTTGAAGCATTAATCAACAAAGTAAACATTGATAATAAATCAACTGATGCAAAAGGTCTTCTTGAATTGAAGAATAATGGTGGATTATATATACCATCTCATGATCTTATAAGAATTTTGAAACATTGTGAAATTACAATTAGATCTGTATGTCATGTAAAGTCTGTTAAGTGCAATGAGTGGCAAAATTCATTAGTTACAAGAATACTCCAGGACTTGCCTCTAAATCTCTTTGTTCATCTTAATGAACATTTTATTCATACAACTAAAGGAATTGACACTCATTATTCACTCTTACTTAAACTGATATGTGCACAATTTGTTAAAGTAAGAAGGTTTCATGTTATCCGTTTGACAAATATAAATTTACAGGCAAATTCAGTGAGACATAAGTTAACAAAGTCTATTTTGTTCAAAAATCAGTAGTATGGTTAAGTGATTTGTAATTTTTGCCTATAGGTGTGATAAGTAGTGTTGGAAATACCTGTGACATGTAGTGCCTTAAGTGTTCAAATTTGTCTTTCTTTTGAGCTAACAGACTTAAATAAATAATTGTTAAAATATTTGACTAATGTGTGTACAGAAATCCAGTGTTATTATCTCTTGTAACTAACTTTTATATAGTCAAATCTGTCTTTAAATTTTAAATAGAACTTATTTTACAGTTATATATTAATTGATATTAAAATGATCCTATATTTTTATTTTCTTAGTCTCAATTGTGGAAGTATTCAGTTATGGGAGAAGAATGCTTGTCATTCATATCTGCAGATACTGTAAGCAAATTATTGCAGCCATCAAGAAAATTGCAAGGGAATTTACAAGTGAAAAATCCAATGCAAAGAGTTATGTGGGCGATTCATAAGTGCATAAAAAATACATGTCTCTGTTAAAGGCAGAACAGATATGTTCAATCCTCTGCTACAGGAGGATATTTAGCCTGTATCTAAATGGATTCAAAATGATGATCCTGTGACGTTATTTAGGGAATTAAAAAACTTGGCTTACAAACAACCAAATTTTTTTTTGCTTGGTGGGTTGAGAAAGAAAACACAATCTATAAGATGAATTATTATAGAGGATAGTTTCTGTTTAGTTTTTTTGCAAACTGCATTGCATTGCTCCTCTTCATTAGCCCTTAACTCCTTAACAAGTTGAAAAGACTTGAACTCCATTTCATTTTGCAGTATCATGACTAATAGAAGCCAGTCCAACATAACCTTCTAGATCAATTATTTGAAAATCTGCAGGAATTTTTCTTCAAATTAAAAATGGTTTTAGTCCAAATTCTTATTCAGGGTTTAGGCTGAATATGACATAGACATAGAACATAGAACTAGCTACTCTCTGGCCAAATTGAGTACTAAATTGAATTTTTTCTGTCATGTCACAAATAATCAAAATATGATTTTCAAATGTATTTCAATTGTCTAAGAATGCCTTTGGGTCCAGTAAGTTTTGGAACACACTTCCCTCCTAGAAATTTCATATGAAAAAGACATCCATTTTGGACTGAAAATTCCCCTCTGTAAAATCATATTTTCAAATAATTATTTTTTTATTGGTTGGCATTTTCATTAACCCAAAGACAATTTAAGACTCTCAGCACTATTTTGAGGTTAATATTTCAATTCATTTTAAAATAATTCCCAAAATGTGATTTACAACCCACTGGCACTATGGCCAGAGAGTAGCTGTCAATGAAACACACAGGCTAATTAATAACAATAATCGCAGATACATAATTTATTGGCTTTATATAAAACAATAAAATACAAAATTCAGTATGGTTCGTCAATAAATTAAATTCGTGGGACAAATAATCACTCCTAGACAAAAGAGCAGTCGTTGAAAATGAAAAATAACCAAGCGCTTGAACTCAACTGAACCGGTGTCCAAAACAATATTTCTATCAAATAGACTGTTTTGTGTCCTTTGTGGCTTTAACACTATATATGATGCACATTCGGTTTCTTTTGAGTCATTCCAGAATCCATTTTTTCCAAAAAAATCTTTATCTTCACAATCTTTTCCGTTTAAATAAAAAAAAAAAATTTAAAACGTACACGATCAGCTGTCATTGATTGTTTACTAACAAAATGGCGGCTTTTGCCCTTAACCGGAAGTTGGCTTGCTTGACATGCTCGTCGTCATTGACTTGATAGCGCGCGAAACCGGAAACTAGGGTTATTGGATAGGTGGGGAGGAAACCTTTAAGTTTTAGAATAGGAAATGGAGATTTAAAATTTGGGCTTCAAACTTCTAAGTTCCTAGGATCGGCCCAAGAAGACGTCCTCGACGTTATGCTTATGGCTTGTTGAGATTATTTTGCTGCTGTATTTTTGGGGCCCACGATGCCAGCATGCTCGAACAGGTCCGGAAAAAACGGTTCAATTACTTTTCACACGTGAGTTTCCTTTTTCTGTTATAATATAAGACCAGGAAATAATTTAATGTCCAAACTGTCCAACCCCGCCTGGCTCCAATTGGCGCATCGATTTAACTCCGCCATTGTTTACTTTCACTTGTTTCGGTCAAGTTTCACGTCTGTTACGGTTATGACACAGGGATATCCCATTGGTCGGTGACGTCACAAGGAATTCGCATTTTCGTACCTCCAAGTTGGAGAGTGACCTGTCCTCAGTTAGGATAGGACGGCAAAGTTAGGATACCTGTAGGATCGTTTTGAGAATAGGAACTACATGTATCTAAAATTTAAGACGTCTTAATACCTGTCCTAAGTTCTTAGGATCGATCCTAGCTAGGATCGTTCCGAGAATAGGGTGCCAGGATACTGTTTATCTCAGTATTATAGTGTTATTTTTGAACATCCCCTTGATCCTACGAATCCTAACCTAGACTGATTTGGAAGATGTACGACTGTTGATCTTTGAAGCATGCTCCTGCCATGACGACCTCTTTGACTGACGGATAGTCCGTCTGGCCTTGGCCTGTGCAATGCGAAAAGAGGCCATGTTGTCATCGGAAGGGGCACGTTCAAGCAGTCGTAAAGCACGATTACGTTCTTTCAGTGCCGTCTTGCAGTCTTCATTAAACCATGGTTTATTAAATCGTTTTGGAGTTGCCGAGGTTTTTTGTATTGTCTGACCCGAAATATCTTGTAAGATGGAGGTAAATAATTCCATCGGGTCTTCTGCTTCATCTAGATCATCTTGAGGAAAAGAAGAAATGCAAAGCGCCTCGAAGAGGGGCCAATTAGCTTTAAAGATTTCCATCTTTGTGGTCTGTCTACTGGTGAAGGACCATTATTCCGTAGAATTACAGGATAATGATCACTGTGGCAGAGATAGTCGTGGACTCTAAGAAAAATCTTGGAACAAAGATGGTGAGCTAATTGTCAGATCTAGATGAGAAAACGTTTTTGTTCTTGAGCAGAAATACGTAGGCGATTCGTCATTAAAGATACAAAGATCGTGGTCATACATGAAGTCAGCTATTAATTTTCCTCTGCTGTTGTCATCAGGACTACCCCAAAAAGTGTGGTGACCATTGAAATCCAAGAAAATGAAAGGAGAAGGAAGCTGGGCAACAAAGGCCATCCAATTCTCTGGGGTTTAAAGTTGAATTTGGTGGTAAGTAAATTGAGCAGATGGTAATTGTCAGGCGGAGTGTTACTTCAAAATTGGTGAGAACCTTTTTCACATGTGGAAAGAAAGAACGATAAGGACCTGGCACTGAAGGAATAGGTATCGATGTATTTAAGTCAATTCTAGAAATATTTGCAAACAATTCTATACATAAATTATTCAACGGAATTTTCAACTCAGACACTTACTTTGCCGAGTCTCTGAGGAATATCTGCAGTAAAGTCTAGACTGCAACCTTGGTTAGATATAAATGATAAATATGTAGAAGTTATATCTTGGTTTCAGGCCACAGAATTCAATTGTTGGAAATATATCGACAATAGTATAACCCAATATTATAAACCATCCGATGGATCTCTTTTAAAATAATAAGGCTAGAGGATTATTTACCATTTTGTGCGGTGAGTTCAGTCTCAGAAAGTGTAGGTGACTTACAAGATAAGAAGGAAAAAACAATTATCATAGAAAAAAAAAAGGTTTTCAGAAATGGCTTTTTAAGTGAGACCTCTCTTGATTTTGCTCGGCCTTTAAGTCAATAGAATGAGACTATTATTATTTTTTCATATTATAAATTAAATCCATTTAAACCTTATATGATTTGGGGGATTTTTTTTGTTTTTATTGGCGATACCAAGGGTCTGATTTTAATTTATGTCCTATTATACATTTAGCACATTATTTTTTTTATAGCATATGTTTTTTATTTTAAAAACTCACAAAAAGAATGAAAATTCTAGTTGTTTTTTATTTGTTGATTATGCCAATGCACCAATATTTTTCATCGTTAAATTACTAAAAATTCCTCTTCTCATATTATTCTTTTTTCTCCATAATTTTCATTACAATTAAACTTTTAAAAAAATAATTTAGAAGAAAATAACTGATTTGACAATTTAATATTATACTTTTTGAACAAAACATATCTAAAAGTGTAAATTTATTTTGAAATTTGTCATATATAGCAAAGTTAAACAATTGTTCCAAATGTATTTATATATTTTGAAATGTCTGTAATAATGTTTTTATAAGTAAAGTATATAATTAATAAATGTTAAACGTCAACTATACGTTGATAAAAGTATACACTAGGTACAAGCCATGACATTACTTTATTTTCACAAAGCTATGTTACCTTATAAACTCATACATTTTGGCAATGTCTACAGTAATAACAAATGGGCATACATACATCTGCAGGTGTACTAGGGGAATGTGGGCAGTATGTCATAATCATTGGACATGTAACTAGATATCATAAACAAGTCAATTTAATGCTGAAAAAACTAGACAAGGCAGGACGAGTTATTTCGGTATCAAATATCTGTAAAATTGAAAAAATTAATCTCCGCATCATTTCAGGCTTAGATGCACGGTCTATACAAATTACACAGCTTAATATCACATCTAAGTTCCATGTTGTCGTCATAGCCATGGTTATTTTTTTTAAAAAATCTCGTATTATATTTCATATAACACTAATTATGTTTACCAGGATCATTGATATCGTATTATTTTCGAACCTACCTCCTTTATGCCCTGGTCAGGAGGTGGTGCTTTTGTTAATGTAGACAAAAAACATAAGGACATATCATTAAAACATTTACAATATCATTTACATATCGTCTTTAAGGCACTGATGTCGTAAAATGACCATCGACGCCGAGACAAATGAACTGATCAAAAATGGCAATGCCAAATTGGTGATAAAGAAAAGACGACATTTGCATGTCATGAAGGTCTCATTTCAATGTAATGCCACTCCAAAATTGGTGAGAACATTTTTCACATGTGGAAAGAATCAAGGATAAGGACCTGGCACTGAAGGAATAGGTATCGATGTATTTAAGTCAATTCTAGAAATATTTGCAAACAATTCTATACATAAATTATTCAATGGAATTTTTAACACAGATTCTTACTTTGCCGAGTCTCTGAGGAATATCTGCAGAGAATTCCAGGCTGCAACCTTGGTTAGATATAAATGATAAATATGTAGAAGTTATATCTTGGTTTCAGGCCACAGAATTCAATTGTTGGAAATATATCGACAATAATATAACCCAATATTATAAACCATCCGATTGATCTCTTTAAAAATAAAAAGGCTAGAGGATTATTGACCATTTTGTGCGGTGAGTTTAGTCTCAGAAAGTGTAGGTGACCTACAAGATAAGAAGGTAAAAAGAAATATAGAAAAAAAAAAAGGTTTTCAGAAATGGATTTTTAAGCGAGACCTCTCTTGAGTTTGCTCGGCTATTAAGTCAATAGAATGAGACTATTATTATTTTTTCATATTATAAATTGACGCCATTTAAACTTTATATGATTTGGGGGAGTTTTTTTGTTTTTATTGGCGATACCAAGGGTCTGATTTTAAAATATGTCCTATTATACATTTAGCACATTATTTTTTTTATAGCATATGTTTTTTAATTTTAAAAACTCACAAAAAGAATGAAAATTCTAGTTGTTTTTTATTTGTTGATTATGCCAATGCACACATCGTTAAATTACTAAAAATTCCTCTTCTCATATTATTTCTTTTTCTCCATAATTTTCATTACAATTAAACGTTTTTAAAATAATTTAGAAATAAATAACTGATTTGACAATTTAAAATTATACTTTTTGAACAATTTATATCTCAAAGTGTAAACTAATTTTGAAATTTGTCATATATAGCAAAGTTAAACAATTGTTCCAAATGTAACGTCCTAAATAAAACCTTCGCCCTTTGCTGTAACTATAGACATTACCAAAATGTATGAGTTTATAAGATAACAGCTTTCTGAAAATATAGTAATTTCATGGCTTGTACCTAGTGTATACTTTTATCAACGTATAGTTGACGTTTAACATTTATTAATTATATACTTTACTTATTAAAACATTATTACAGACATTTTAAAATAGTTCTAAATAACCCATTTTGGACCTCACAATACATTTCCTTCTGAAGACTAAAATACATGGACGTGTTAAGAAGTGTTCTTTCAATGTCTTAACCTTTCCATATAACTTCTTTATACACCCTAATATTAAGGATTTACTTTATTAAGGGAATAATAGTATTAAGGATTTACTTTATTAAGGGAATAATAGTTATATGTACTTTTTATAATATCTATAATCATATAAATAATGGATAAAGTACCTGTCAAGGAGAGGAAAAGTTGAAACCATTAACCATATTTACTTGGGAGTCCCGGTCACAGTCAAATGGAGTGTGATACCTGTCAAGGAGAGGAAAAGTTGAAACCATTAACCATATTAACTTGGGGAGTCCCGGTCACAGTCAAATGGAGTGTGATTCAGTTCACTCCACGATCAAATCCTTGAAGAAAAGAGATGTATATTATCCAACTGATTTTTATCAGGTTGTTGGTATGGCCCGTCGCAGAAACCCATTTCAGGTTCAAATTTTATCCAAAGGATATTTTGATTTCAAGCCTCTTTCCAAAGCAGTCACGAGAAACCGAACACGCGATTCATTTGGCGACACAGTACATGGCTAAAATTTAAATGGATACCAAAAGGAAACCCAAGATGTGATTCAGTTTAAGTATGATTATGACGATGCTTTTAGTCATCTCAAGCCACCCACAAGTGCCATGGCGTACTGAAATTGAGTATCAGGAACACTCTGCTCTGTCAAAGCCACAATATGATGACCTGATATATCTCTGCAACCCCCTTGCCATTCAACCCTTTTACTAAAGTCTTCGGTATAACGGCCAGGTCATTGATTGAACCTGATGTTCTTGATGAAACTGAGATGGAAGACCATTGAAATAGGAAAGACGGGAGAAAGTTGTTTTCACATTTCATGTGTATTTTCAATAAAAACTTGAAATAAACATTGGTCGTAAGTTTAGATTTTCAATCCAGCCCATCCGTATTATAGTATGAAAAAGGTCGTAAGTGAAGTTGTGCAGTAAAATGGTCCATGTGAAATAGTGAGTGTAGTAATTTCATGCATATTCATTTCACTGCAAAATCCCGAAAAATGATGAAAAATTTATTATGTGAATTTTCACTCCATTTCAGACTTTCAAAGGCTCTTTTCTGAAAATATAAAAAATGTCACATACTACCTTGTGTTGCTCACGGGACGATATATAATCAGTAATCTGAATAAATTCTGAATCTTTAGAATGAAAAGGCAAGGGTGAATTGGAACACATATTAGATTTCAGTACAAACTAAAATTATGACTAAATTAAGCCTAGCTTAACAACAGTGAAAATGTTAAAGAACCCGCCAGTAATGTTAAAGTATTAAAATAACCTTTATAAATTAGACGACCTATTTTAAATAAACAAAAGTTTTCAATAGATGACTTTATTTATGGTAGACTTTATGGTAACAGTATTCTTAGAGGATGGAACAGAAATTTAATACAGAAGATGAGGTACGGTTATCACATGCCCCATCTTCTTCAGATAACGATGATAATGGCCCAGATTACACACCCTCAGACATATATATAACAGATAGAAATGATAACAACTCTGTTTTAAACCAGCAGAATCCAATTCACATTATAATGTAAAAGAAAATCAAATCTACAGATAATGCTGTAGCAGAACATTACTGAGCACTCTCAAGTACCAGAAGACTTATTCGTCGTCATTGGTGAAATAGTTTGATCCAGTAGAAATTGGTTTTGGCAACGCTGTAGATTTCTCAGTTTCGTGGTCTGAAACAGAACAGATCGACCGTCGAGACCATACAAAGTCAGTCAAGCAGGATTGTAGTACAGTCTATTGGTGAATTACCAGTGAACAATTACGGCGGAGGGTTAAAAATGATCAGCCTATGGATGATGTGACAATGAACAAGTGGGTGTTTTTTTTATGGTGAAGCGTAGATTAAGTCAGCCAGACATGTGGAAAAAAAAGTCGGAACAGAAACAGTGATTTGAATATGTTAATACCAAGAATGTGATTGTGCCTGAGAAACGACTAAAACCATGTGATTGTAGAAAGAATGCTTTCAACGACTAGGCGATCATGCTGACAAAATATTTCATGAATTCTACCAACTTAGATAGGAGAGACAAGACAGTTACTTGTTCGGTTTAATACATAAATATTCACAGAAGCAAAAAAATCGAATGAGATCTGCTTCACCAAGAGAGAGGAGCTGTCCATTAAAATATCATGTAAAAATAAGCAGTGGTGAAAGATTGGAGGTATGTGCTAGATGCTTCCTTCAAGTTCATACTTTTGACCCATCAAGTGATAAAGGAATGAAACATTATCCAGCAAATAGGACAGAGCCCGAGATAAAAGCAAAAGTAAAACACCCTTGCAAGTTTCGAACCAAAGAAATCACATCATTCTCCCAATGACAATCCCCGAAGAAAATATTTACCAGAAAACCTGAATGTTACTCGTATGTGGAAGCACTACGTAAGAGATAAGGGGAAGCCTACAAGAAGGAAGAACTCAAATTTGAGGTTTCAGAATAAGTCTACAGTTGTAGATTTAATTCGTTTCAATTAGCTTTGGGTATCCTCGAACAGATACGGGTGCCAAATGGGATCTCCTTGAAACTAACATGAGAATGACGCGTTAATTAAGAAATCTGCTCATGTCTAACAGGCAAATAATTCCTATATCGCTATAAAACATGAAGCTATTACTGCTGTACAGTCATGGAAAGGAAAAAGTTTGTTTGATGTTCTAAACTGTTGTCATAATACCAAAGATATGTTTAGCTTTGATCACCAGCAAAACCTCATGGTTCAAAATATGACGCATAGTGAGATGTACTATAGCCGCCAATAAAACAATACTGGCTCCAGGTGGACGTGAAGGTCAGAATCGCAATCATGATATTGCATTTATATTGCATTTATTCAACAGCTCATCCCATCGGCAAGTATGAGTCTGATGATCATAAAATCCTTGTAAGAGGTAACACTCGCCTGGCTAATGATAGGGACTTTGGTCTGATAGCACAGAATTGCAAAGTGGAAACAATCTATACTCTAATGATTTCGAGAAAGTAATTAAATTATAGGCAATAAAGCCAGAGCAGCATCAAAAACAAATTTAAATACCTCTTTTGCGAAAAAGTTTTCTTCTCAAAAATACATTGGTTCATATACGGCTCAAGTGTGGAGAAGGACTGGGTGGCAGGAGAAGTCAGAGCTGTGGCGCATTTAACAGAGGTATGGTGTCGGTATACTATTGATGAAAATGAATCCTGGAAGAAAGTTTCTCTCTTGAAGCGCAATTCATTTGCATAAGAACCAGGTATAAGTATAATGGTTTGATTAAACTGAAACGAGCCAAGTCATTTTAAAACCGATTCCATATATCGCTGATGTAGGGAAAAGGCAATTTTACCTATCTCTACCTCATGAAAAGAATGAAATCGAAATAAAATGTACTAAAGTGCATCAGCACAAAAACGGGCTATATAGCACTTGAATACGATTTAAAACAAAAACAAAAATTTATCAATACAAAAAAAAAAATAATAATATCACAGAAACCCCAAAAAAGGGCGACAAAACAATGCTAAAAATAATATCACAGAATGGTTGTAACCCAAAATGGGCTAAAAACAAAATAGCAAAACTAAACTAGAACACAAAATTTAAAATTTAAAATACAGATTAGTCTGTTTTAAAAACGCGACAACCTTCTCATAAAGAGACTGTTGCGCCAACAGATGAAACGCGGATCTAGCACGGTAGTGCTGAGATCTAATAGGTTTGAGATGCTTGCACTCAATCAGAATGTGTTTCAACAAGGGAAAATTTCCATCGTTTTGGCCTGTCTACTGGTGAAGGACCAATATTCCGTAGAATTACAGGATAATGATCACTGTGGCAGAGATCGTCGTGGAAACTCCAAGAAAATTATATTTACTAATGAGAAATAAGTTATGAATAAGTGAGCTGCATAAGTTGGGTCAAAGAATCAGTATAAACGTTTTGTATCAGGAAAAAAATGTGTAGCATTGAAATAAGTAACAAAAGAGTGGAAAAGAAGCAATAATTTATCGCTATTCTCATGGCTAAAAGTGTTTGATTGATCATAGAGCAAAAGCAATTGTAGAGGAGTGTTATACAAGTCATCGACAATTACCTGCAGAGGATTGAGTTTTGAATTTTCTGAAATAATGAGAAAGCATTCAGGGGACTTTTCCACCATCCTGAGAAGGCAGAAAGTATTTCTGGAAATGGAGCAAGATTGTATTGCTGATAGTAATACCGAACTTCATCACGATTGATGAGAAGTGTGGGAAACAAATTCCATTGAATGATAATGAAATCCGTTGTTTGCAAGAAGTTTTTAGCAGATTTACAATTATAGCTATTTAGTTGCAAGCTGGCATCCATTAACATGTTTTTCATCATAAATTGTTGGAAAAAGTTCAGAAACTCAAGGGCTTAAATATTTTTGCGTAATTTACAATTTGAATCCAGGTATCTGTGTTTACGAAATTCAAAAGCTCAAATCAAGCTTTTTCCAAATTTCGAAACCAGATCTCTATCAAGTCTACAGAGAATCAGAGGCTGATAAAGTGAACACGTTTTGAAGAACAAGGCATAACTCAATAAATATTTTTTGATTAGTCTGATTTTCAATAGGGTCTATCTTCGAGTTATAACAAACACTCACACCAAGTTTCATCAAATTCCATCAAGAACCCGGCTCCCTATCGTGTTCACAAGGAATTTTAGGACAAGGGCAATAACCATAGTAAATATTTTTCGATTGGTTTCATTTTCGATAGGCTTCATACTTGGATCATTATAAAGACTCATTCCAAGTTTCATAAAATCCATAAGAAATGTGGTCTATCGTGTTCACAACAATTGTGGACAGACAGACAGACAGGCGGCAGAAGGCTTCATCCTTGGATGATTACAAACACACACACCGAAATTAGTCAAAATCCATCCAAAAACCATCTCTCTATCATGTCCACAACACATTTTTGTTTTCAAGAACGAGGGCAATAACTCATCAATTTATTTTTCGATTTGTCTGATTTTCAATAGGCTTCATCCTTAAGTAATAACAAGCAATCACACCAAATTTCATCAAAATCCATCAAGAAACATACTCTTAATCGTGTTCACAACAAATTTTCAAAAACAAGGGCAATACAACTCATTGACTATTTTTCGATTGGTCTGATTTTCAATAGGCTTCTTCCTTGGGTTATAACAAACACACTCACCAAATTTGGTCAAAATCCATCAAGAAATGTGGTCTCTATAGTGTTCACAACAATATTGTGGACAGGCAGACGGACAGACAGACAGGGGCGACTACAATATACGCCCACATTTATGTGTGGGCGTATAAAAAGGCTTTGAAAGAACCTTGTGCAATATGAAAATGTTACATTTAAAATATTGCATTTATTGATACCTCTTGTCCACCACCCGAATAACTACGACTGCCAATAGTGGACGTATTACGATGGGCCATCGCTATTTTTTTCGAGCTGCCACTTAAAACAGCCCCGAGAATATGCTACGTGACTCCCAGCACAATTAATGCAGCAAGGAGTTTCGGAACGTGCCCAAAACGTTGGCAATTAAAGCATCTCAACGGATTTGGAATGTATGGTTGAACCTTGATGTTGACATATCCAATCTTAATTGAAGCAGGAACTTCGGGATTGTTAAACAGAAGTATTTAGGTGTTCGTTGGAATAAGCACACCACTTCGTGGAACTGATATACGTTCGACCTCGTGGTAACGCCAATGGTGGCTAATTCTTCCTGCATCTCTTCGGGAGTGCAGCCATCCAAATCAGGATGCCTGATAACTCCCTTTGAGTAATTTAATGTTTTATGAGGTGTTACAATGATGGGCATATTAGCTAATGATGTTGACCTTAAAAGTAATTACGAATGAATTCGGCGGTAGCATTCGACCAAGAGAGAGCTATTACGAAGTTTTTTTTAATTCTTTTAGGTTCACTGGCCAAGCCAGACAAACCTTTGTATAAAGCGAAGGGAGATAGTTTCGACAAGGGTTTCTCCTGGTCTGAACTTTTTACAATAAGAAAACGCGGCTAACTATTATCTTTGGACGACGCATCATTAAACTCGACTTCCGTTAGTCTTCGTTTATAGGTATTATTTTTTTGTGTAGCCATGAATGGAAGAAAAGGGGTTTCAACCCCCAAAACCCCCGGCCACCATGGGCCACAACCTCCGCGCAGGCTTCACGCGGAATACCAGCGCTTTTGCCCTAGGGATAATCAAGGGATATACTCAGATGAAGAATATTTATAGACTGTCAGGATGGAGCATAATTCCATGACCAAATCTAAAATATACTAGATCTAATCGACACAGGCCGCTGATTTTGAAAAAAACAAAAGGACAAATATATGTTAATTCTGTTCTGTGATTACTGACTCATAGGCTAACTTGTTTTTTGGTTTGAGGCTGTCGGATGATTGTCCGAAACAAATCAAGCCTGGGCCCCTTTAAACTCGACTTCCGTTAGTCTTCGTTTATAGGTATACCAAGAATGTGATTGTGCCTGAGAAACGACTAAAACCATGTGATTGTAGAAAGAATGCTTTCAACGACTAGGCGATCATGCTGACAAAATATTTCATGAATTCTACCAACTTAGATAGGAGAGACAAGACAGTTACTATACATATATTCACAGAAGCAAAAAAATAGACGGAGATCTGCTTCACCAAAAGAGAGGAGCTGTCCATTAAAATATCATGTAAAAATAAGCAGTGGTGAAAGATTGGAGGTATGTGCTAGATGCTTCCTTCAAGTTCATACTTTTGACCCATCAAGTGATAAAGGAATGAAACATTATCCAGCAAACAGGACAGAGCCAGAGATAGAAGCAAAAGTAAAACACCCTTGCAAGTTTCGAACCAAAGAAATCACATCATTCTCCCAATGAAAATCCCCGAAGAAGATATTTACCAGAAAACCTGAATGTTACTCGTATGTGGAAGCATTACGTAAGAGATAAGGGGAAGCCTACAAGAAGGAAGAACTCAAATTTGAGGTTTCAGAATAAGTCCTACAGTTGTAGATTTAATTCGTTTCAATTAGCTTTGGGTATCCTCGAACAGACACGGGTGCCAAATGGGATCTCCTTGAAACTAACATACAACTTGAGAATGACGCGTTAATTAAGAAATCTGCTCATGTCCAACAGGCTAATAATTCCTATATCGCTATAAAACATGAAGCTATTACTGCTGGAAAGGAAAAGTTTTTTTTGATGTTCTAAACTGTTGTCATAATACCAAAGATATGTTTAGCTTTGATCACCAGCAAAACCCCATGGTTCAAAATATGACGCATAGTGAGATGTACTATAGCCGCCAATAAAACAATACTGGCTCCAGGTGGACGTGGAGGTCAGAACCGCAATAATGATGTTGCATTTATTCAACAGCTCATCCCATCGGCAAGTATGAGTCTGATGATCATAAAATCCTTGTAAGAGGTAACACTCGCTTGGCTAATGATAGGGACTTTGGTCTGATAGCACAGAATTGCAAAGTGGAAACAATCTATACTCTAATGATTTCGAGAAAGTAATTAAATTATAGGCAATTAAGCCAGAGCAGCATCAAAAACAAATTTAAATACCTCTTTTGCGAAAAAGTTTTCTTCTCAAAAATACATTGGTTCATATACGGCTCAAGTGTGGAGAAGGATTTGGTGGCAGGAGAAGTCAGAGCTGTGGCGCATTTAACAGAGGTATGGTGTCGGTATACTATTGATGAAAATGAATCCTGGTAGAAAGTTTCTCTCTTGAAGCGCAATTCATTTGCATAAGAACCAGGTATAAGTATAATGGTTTGATTAAACTGAAACGAGCCAAGTTATTTTTTAAAACCGATTCCATATATCGCTGATGTAGGGAAAAGGCAATTTTACCTATCTCTACCTCATGAAAAGAATGAAATCGAAATAAAAATGTACTAAAGTGCATCAGCACAAAAACGGGCTATATAGCACTTGAATATGATTTAAAACAAAAACAAAAATTAATCAATACATTAAAAAAAATAATAATAATATAACAGAAACCCCAAAAAGAGCGACAAAACAATGCTAAAAATAATATCATAGAATGGTTGTAACCCATAATGGGCTAAAAACAAAATAGCAAAACTAAACTAGAACACAAAATTTAAAATACAGATTAGTCTGTTTTAAAAACGCGACAACCTTCTCATAAAGAGAAGGTTGCGCCAACAGATGAAACAAGGATCTAGCACGGTAGTGCTGAGATCTAATAGGTTTGAGATGCTTGCACCTCACTCAATCAGAATGTGTTTCAAAGAGGGGCCAATTAGATTTAGAGAGTTTCCATCTTTTTGGCCTGTCTACTGGTGAAGGACCAGTATTCCGTAGAATTACAGGATAATGATCACTGTGGCAGAGATCGTCGTGGACACTCCAAGAAAAATCTTGGAACAAAGATGGTGAGCTAATTGTCAGATCTAGATGAGAAAACGTTTTTGTTCTTGAAAGAAATGTGTAGGCGATTCGTCATAAAAGATACAAAGATCGTTGTCATAAATGAAGTCAGCTATTAATTTTACTCTGCTGTTGTCATCAGGACTACCCCAAAAAGTGTGGTGACCATTGAAAACACTTAACAAAATAAAAGGAGAAGGAAGCTGGGCAACAAGGTCATCCTATTCTCTGGGGCTTGAAGTTGAATTTGGTGGTAAAATGGGTAATTGTCAGGTGGAGTGTTACTCGCACGACAATTACCTGCAGAGGAGAATTGAGTGTGATTTCGGACTGGGCAATGTTTCTATTGACAATAATAGAAACACCACCCGAGACATAAAGGTGGTAAGAAACAAAATGTTTGAATGGCAGTAAATGTAAATCCGTTGGCTTGAGGAATGTCTCTTTCTAGCGGATTGTATTGTTGAATTAATAGCTGAAATTCATCAAGATTATGACGAAGACCTCGGTAATTCCATTGAATGATATTATTTTTAATATCACCCATTATTGTTTGAGTAGCCAAAGAAGCTCTAGAAAGAGAAGTCAAAGATGGCTTAACAACTTTTTGACTATTTAGCTCAAGTCTGTCGATCCAGGTAACATCTGTTGTTTTACAAGAAATTTCTGGACAAAGTCAATAACTCAAAGCAAATATTTTTCGGTAAGCTAAATTTGCAATCGGTTTCTTCTTTTGGTAATTCGAAAAAGCTCAAATCCTGTACAGGCTTATATAAGTTTGCTTCCTCGGGAGAATATGTACCATAGAATTATGGTGAAAATTGTTATATAAATAAATAAATTATATTTACAATGAAAATTACAGTTATAAATTCAAGTGAGCTGCATTATAGTTGGGCAGAGAGAATGTTAAGGGTACAGGGGAAATGAAATGAAATGTATTAAAGCGCATCAGCACCAAAACGGGCTATATAGCACTTGAATACGATTTAAAATAAAAACAAAAATTAAAACTAGAAAACCAATACATTAAAATAAAAATTATCACAGAAACCCCAAAAAGGGCAACAAAACAATGCTAAAAACTATATCACAGAATGGTTTGTAACCCAATATGGGCTAAAAACAAAATAGCAAAAACAAAACTATAACACAAATATATTTTAAAATTTATAATACAGATTGGTCTGTTTTAAAAACGCGACGACCTTCTCATAAAGAGAAGGTTGCGCAAACAGATGGAACAAGGATCTAGCACGGTAGTGCTGAGATCTTATAGGTTTGAGATGCGTGCACTCAATCAGAATGTGTTTCACTGTCAGGCGAACCTGGCAGTGCTCACAGACTGGCTGAGGCTCTCGCTTGAGCAGGTAACAGTTGGTAAGGTGAGTATGTCCAAGACGAGAGCGACACAAAACAACTTCATTTCTCCTGTTGGAACAATAGAAGGACGGCCAGTCCCCCAAGACAGGTTTGATAGCATGAAGTTTGTTTGTATCTGCAGCATTCCATTTTTGCTGCCATGAATGTAAGAAAATAGGATTCATCCCCCAACACCCCCGGCCACCATGGACCACAACATCCGCGCAGGCTTCACGCGTAATACCAGCGCTGTTGCCCTAGGGGTAATCAAGGGATATACTCAGATGAAGAATATTTATAGACTGTCAGGATGGAGCAGAATTCCATGACCAAATCTAAAAATATAATAGATCTAATTGACCCAGGCCGCTGCTTTTGAGTCAGTACAGATGTGTTACTAAAGAAAAAAACAAAAGGACAAATATATGTTAATTCTGTTCTGTGACCACTGACTCATAGGATCAACACGACCAAGCCGATTGACCAGCGTGGGCCACACTGGCCGCCCGTCTAAGAATCCCCTGGCCCAAAGTGATGTATTAGGAAGTATGTTACCCTCAACCACCAGGAATCCATTCAAAACTGACACGGGTCGCACCTCACGGCAAACGAGGAGCCCCAATTCAGTCGCCTTTTACGACACGCAATGGGGGACGGTGGACCTATTCTTAACCCCGGTCCACTGGGGGGGCTACCCTGAGGAACTCCATTATCCTGAGGAAAAGGATCTGAGAAAATGGAGCCAAGTCGTACCTTAAACGTCTTATCATGTAGGAAATTGGAGATAAATAATGGCAATCTTCCTCGAAGACCGAAGTCAAAGAGATCGCGAAGAATGCCATATCTCCAAGTAGTGTCATATGCCTTCTCCAAATCAAAAAATATGGCTACTAAATGGTGATTTTGGATGAAGGCGTCCCTGACGAACGATTCAAATCTAACGAGATGATCAAGAGTGCTCCTTTGGGACCGAAATCCACATTGGAGGTAAGTAAGTAGATTGTTGGACTCGAGGTGCCAAACGAGCCTTCTATTGATCATCCGTTCCATGGTTTTACATATGCAGCTGGTCAATGCAATAGGGCGATAATTAGTAGGATTCGTAGGATCCTTACCAGGTTTAGGTATGGGAATAATAGTAGCAATCCTCCACGAAGGAGGAAAGACACCGTCATCCCAAATCTGGTTAAATATAAGTAAAAGTTTTTTTAATGTAGGGTAAGGAAGATGTTTGAGGATCTGATAATGAATATCGTCAGGCCCAGTAGCTGTATCATGGGCCTGTTTTAAAGAATACTTCAGTTCAGATATAGTAAATTTTTCGTTATAATATTCCTCATTTTGAGATGTAAAATTTAACCTTTTCCTCTCTTCCCGGAGACGGACTCTCTGGAAAGCATCAGAGGAAAAGTTTGAGGATGAATTGAAAGAAAAATTACTTCCTAATGAATTAGCAATATCTGGAAGTGTGGTGAGCGTTGAACCATCTACTTCTAGATGGTTCACAGATATTGTATCCGCTTTACCCTTGATCCTACGAATCCTATCCCAGACTGATTTGGTAGACGTACGACTGTTGATCCTTGACACGTACTCCTGCCATGACGACCTCTTTGCCTGGCGGATAGTCCGCCTGGCTTTGGCCCGTGCAATGCGAAAAGAGGCCATGTTGTCATCGGAAGGAGCACGTTCAAGCAATCGTAAAGCACGATTACGTTCTTTCAGTGCTGTCTTGCAGTCTTCATTAAACCATGGTTTATTAAATCGTTTTGGAGTTGCCGAGGTTTTACGAATCGCCTGACCCGATACATCTTGTAAGATGGTGGTAAATAGTTCCATCGGGTCTTCTGCTTCATCTAGATCATGTTGAGGAAAAGAAGAAATGCAAAGCGCCTCAAAGAGGGGCCAATTAGCTTTAGAGAGTTTCCATCTTTGTGGCCTGTCTACTGGTGAAGGACTATTCCGTAGAATAACAGGATAATGATCACTGTGGCAGAGATCGTCATGGACACTCCAAGAAAAAATCTTGGAACAAAGATGGTGAGCTAATTGTCAGATCTAGATGAGAAAAGGTTTTTGTTCTTAAGCAGAAATATGTAGGCGATTCGTCATTAAAGATACAAAGATCGTTGTCATAAATGAAGTCAGCTATTAATTTTCCTCTGCTATTATCAGCTGGACTACCCCAGAAAGAATGATGACCATTGAAATCTCCAAGCAATATGCAAGGAGAAGGAAGCTGGGTAACAAGGTCATCCAATTCTCTAGGGTTTAAAGTTGAGTTAGGTGGCAAATAGATGGAGCAAAGGGTAATAGGCACGTGGAGTGTTACTCGCACGGCAATTACCTGCAGAGGAGAATTAAGTGTGATTTCGGACTGGGCAATGTTTCTATTGACAATAATAGAAACACCCCCCGAGACCTTATCATCACCTGTGCCATAATGGTGGTAGGAAACAAAATGTTTAAATGGCACTAAATGTAAATCCGTTGGTTTGAGGAATGTCTCTTGGAGACAAATAGCCAACGGATTATATTGTTGAATTAATAGCTGAACTTCATTAAGATTATGACTTAAACCTCGACAATTCCATTGTATAATATTATTTTTTTGGATGCATCGTCAGGGTTGTTTAATTGGACTACGAGGTTTGCGGCAAGGGGGGTTGAAGACTTCCGCATCAACCTCTGAAGCCTCCATATCTATACTATCAGATATAGCAGACTTCAAAAGATCCCTTCCTCCCTTTTTGGAGGAAGAGGATCCATGTTTTCTTTGTAGGCTTGTCATTATGGGGAAGACTTTCACTGCGTTTTGCCCTGGACTGTTTACCAGTCCCCTTTGGCTGAACGTCTTTAGATAGCTGACTAACACTACTATCATCAGCACTTGACTTTTCAGTCTGGGGCGTCTGAGTTGCTGATGATGTAGATGTAGTTGCCTCAGGTGATAATAAGGCTAAAGACGGAGTTGGTACTCGCTTCAGCCAAGTAATGTCGGTCTGGCATTCTATTGATCGAGTAGAAGCTTTAACAACACTAACGAAAGTCTTCCCAGAAGGTGTAGATGGGGTTTCCCCTTCTACAGCCTTCCGCGCTTCGGGATAGGAAACCTTGGTTTCCACCTTCACCTTTTGGATTTGCTTTTCCAATTTCCACTTAGGGCAGTCCTTGGAAAAAGCGACATGGTTTCCACTACAGTTGGAACAGCAAGGAGTATCACTACAATCCTTGCTGTCGTGCCCGGACTTGCCACAACGTGCACATCGCAACGAACTTTTGCAAGTCCGATTTCCGTGCCCGAAGCGCTGACAATTGTAACACCTGAGAGGGTTCGGTATGAATGGTGAAACTTTAATATTGAGATAACCTACTTTTATTTCTGATGGTAAATCGGGTCTATTAAAAAGAAGTATGAATGTATTAGTTGATATCATTTGGCCATCACGACGGATAGAAATACGATCTACGTTCGTGACGCCAATGTCTTTTAATTCTTCCATCATTTCCTCTGAAGAACATCCACTTAGATCGGGGTGTCGAACGACACCCTTCGAGGAGTTCAAAGAAGAATGTGGAGATACACTTATGGGAATATTTACCAAAGATGTTGATTTTAATAATAATTCAGAATGAATTTTTCGGTGACATTCGATTAATAAAGACCCGTTACGAAGTTTTTTTATCGATTTAGGTTCACTAGCCAAACCAGCTATTCCTTTGGCAATAGCAAATGGTGATAATGATGCTAAAGACCTCTCAGGGTTACTACTATTGATGACAAGAAACCGAGGCCAGGAATCACTAGACGAACTAGATGATTCAGCAAATTCTGCCTCGGTTAGCCTACGTTTATTTTTTTTTTTTTGGGGGGGGGGGGGGGGTAATGTAGCCATGAAGAAAATGTATATCTCCCGAGACCCCCGACCACCACGGACCACGACCTCCGCGCAGGCTCGGCGCGGGACTCCAGCGCCAGCGCCCTAGGGGTAATCGGGAGATATACTCAGATAAAAAAGGGAATAAAAGTTCTGGATGGAGCAAATAAATTCCGAACTTTTATTTTATTTTTACCCAATTGGCCCAAGCCGCTGCTTCTGAGTCGGTGAATTGAATTGGAGGATAATGATATAATCTGTGATTAGAAAGTTTTATCTGTTCTGACCACCGACTCATAGGCTCAACACGACAAGCCGATTGGCCAGTGTGGCCCAAAGTGATGTATTGGGAAGTATGTTACCCTCAACCACCAGGAGTCCATTCAAAACCGACACGGGTCGCACCTCACGGCAAACGAGGAGCCCCAATTCAGTCGCCTTTTACGACACGCAATGGGGGACGGTGGACCTATTCTTAACCCCGGTCCACTGGGGATAAGGGTACAGGGGAAAATAAATAAATAAATTAAGTAAGAACAAGAGGTGGAAAAAAAAAAAAATGATAGATTCCATGCCTAGTGTTTGATTTCATAGGTCAAAACGTCTTGTAGATTTTATAAACGTATAGACAATATCAAATATCTTTGAATTTTCTGAATAGGAAAGATCGGGGCTCCCATTGAGAAGGCAGAAAGTATTTTGGAAATGGAGAGGAAGGGTATGGATAGTAATAGGAGCATTGAGGGTTATCATTAACATGCATCATAAATGTATGGAAGTTCAGATCACTTTTGTTATTGCGTAATTTACACAGAATAATTTGTAGTTTACGTTCGCCATAGTTAAATAGTTTATTGTTAGGTGGGAATAAGTGGACAGGCAGACGGACAGACAGGTGGGCAAAAGGCTTCATTCTTGGATGATTACAAACACACACACCGAAATTGGTCAAAATCCATCCAGAAACCATCTCTCTATCATGTCCACAACATGAATGTGTTTTCAAGAACGAGGGCAATAACTCATCAATTTATTTTTCGATTTGTCTGATTTTCAATAGGCTTCATCCTTAAGTAATAACAAGCAATCACACCAAATTTCATCAAAATCCATCAAGAAACACACTCTTAATCGTGTTCACTTGTCTGATTTTCAATAGGCTTCATCCTTAAGTAATAACAAGCAATCACACCAAATTTCATCAAAATCCATCAAGAAACACACTCTTAATCGTGTTCACTTGTCTGATTTTCAATAGGCTTCATCCTTAAGTAATAACAAGCAATCACACCAAATTTCATCAAAATCCATCAAGAAACACACTCTTAATCGTGTTCACAACAAATTTTCAAAAACAAGGGCAATAACTTTTTTCGATATCATGTCCACAACATGAATGTGTTTTCAAGAACGAGGGCAATAACTCATCAATTTATTTTTCGATTTGTCTGATTTTCAATAGGCTTCATCCTTAAGTAATAACAAGCAATCACGCCAAATTTCATCAAAATCCATCAAGAAACACACTCTTAATCGTGTTCACTTGTCTGATTTTCAATAGGCTTCATCCTTAAGTAATAACAAGCAATCACACCAAATTTCATCAAAATCCATCAAGAAACACACTCTTAATCGTGTTCACAACAAATTTTCAAAAACAAGGGCAATAACTTTTTTCGATTGGTCTGATTTTCAATCGGCTTCTTCCTTGGGTTATAACAAACACACTCACCAAATTAGGTCAAAATCCATCAAGAAATGTGGTATCGTGTTCACAACAATATTGTGGACAGGCAGACGGACAGACAGACAGGGGCGACTACAATATACGCCCACAAGGCTTTGAAAGAACCTTGTGCAATATGAAAATGTTACATTTAAAATATTGCATTTATTGATACCTCTTGTCCACCGCCCGAATAACTACGGCTGCCAATGGTGGGCGTATTACGATGGCCATCGCTATTTTTTTCGAGCTGCCACTTAAAACAGTCCCGAGAATATGCTACGTGACTCCCAGCACAATTAATGCAGCAAGGAGTGTCGGAGCGTGTCCGAAACGTTTGCAATTAAAGCATCTCAACGGATTTGGAATGTAAGGTTGAACCTTGATGTTGACATATCCAATATTAATTGAAGCAGGAACTTCAGGATTTTTTAAACAGAAGTATGTAGGTGTTCGTTGGAATAAGCACACCATTTCGTCGAACTGATATACGTTCGACCTTGGTAACGCCAATGGTGGCTAATTCTTCCTGCATCTCTTCGGGAGTGCAGCCATCCAAATCAGGACGCCTTATAACTCCCTTTGAGTAATTTAATGTTTTAAGAGTTTTAAGAGGTGTTGATGGGCATATTAGCTAATGATGTTGACCTTAAAAGTAATTACGAATTTTTTTTTAAATTCTTTTAGGTTCAAGCCTTTGTATAAAGCATAAAGTTTAAACAAGGGTTTCTCCTGGTCTGAACTTTTTACAATAAGAAAACGCGGCTAACTATTGACGATGCTTCATTTAAGGGGCCCAGGCTTGATTTTTAGGGGTCTTTTTGGGGCCTTTGTTACATTTAAACAGTCCTCAGAAATACTCAAGCTCTAAGAAAATTGCAAAATACCTTGAAATATACCTCAAACAAAAAATTTCACTTTTCATTTTTTTTCCGTGCTGTACGCGGCTGGTCTCCAGTCAGTCTGAAAATTGTGTGTCCTGTTGACAAAGTCTACAATTGAAAATGCGTTGTTGTCTATTTATATAGATGACCGCTATTGCACGACGGGAAGGATAACTCTTTGATAATCAAGACGAACCGTTTTCCAATATGAAGGGACGTTCGTAATATCTTAAGACATTATGATTTTTCAAACACCGATAATTATGGATACACATGGATTTGAAGGTTCAAATTTCAAAGGTAAGCTCTGTAGACTATTTCTGATTAGCTAAGCTTTTTTTTTTTTGGTTTGAGGCTGTCGGATGATTGTCCGAAACAAATCAAGCCTGGGCCCCTTTAAACTCGACTTCCGTTAGTCTTCGTTTATAGGTATTATTTTTTTGTGTAGCCATGAATGGAACAAAAGGGGTTTCAACCCCCAAAACCCCCGGCCACCATGGGCCACAACCTCCGCGCAGGCTTCACGCGGAATACCAGCGCTTTTGCCCTAGGGATAATCAAGGGATATACTCAGATGAAGAATATTTATAGACTGTCAGGATGGAGCATAATTCCATGACCAAATCTAAAATATACTAGATCTAATCGACACAGGCCGCTGATTTTGAAAAAAAAAAGGACAAATATATGTTAACTCTGTTCTGTGACTACTGACTCATAGGCTCAACACGACCAAGTCGATTGACCAGCGTGGGACACACTGGCCGCCCGTCTAAGAATCCCCTGACACAAAGGAAGTATGTTACCCTCAACCACCAGGAATCCATTCAAAACTAACGCGGGTCGCACCTCATGGCAAACGAGGAGCCCCAATTCAGTCGACTTTTACGACACGCAATGGGGGACGGTGGACCTATTCTAAACCCCGTTCCAGGGGGGGGGGGGGGGTATGCTTTGATAAGCATCGTAAATTAGTCTGTTATGCTCCTAACTTCACATCTGATTTTGGCTCTTCTGTCTCTCACTTTAAAGGCCCAAAATAGTTTTTTCTGCCATATTCTAACTTCAGGCCCTTTCCCTCACACCGTTTTCTAAATTTGTACCTATTTTATCTTGAAATTCATTTTGTTTAATCACTATACAATTTCAATGAAAAATGCATTTTATCATTCTCCTCTAAAACACAAAAAGGGACTTCAGCTGTTCGGGTTATTAACCCTTCATGTATAGATTAAAACGACAGTTTTATTTACTGTAGTATGTAAACAATCAAAATAGAACTTTGTTTAACATCTATAAGTTATTCATATTTATGAGCGACACACATATTTCTGTTAATATTTTAAACTGTTCTAATAATACGATTTCCATGAGATTGTTAAGATATTGAATGAAGATATTGAAACCATCATTCTCTATACAGTGGATAACACAATATGAAATAAAGTTCATTTTCAATATGAAGAGTATTATAACATAATATAATTCCCAGTTACTAGATATGATTCTATTAAATCTCCTCTAAATTTCCAAAACGCGTTTCTGAATAATAAACATTTGCGTACTCGCTAATGCCGCGGTCCTGGCAAAATTTCCCTCATTGCACACTGTTTGGCACTGCCCATCTTCATTAGCCAATAAGGTGCAGAAAAGTAGGACGCAAAACTCCATCCATTTCATTTCATTTCCAAAATATATTGCACGTTGTTCGAACTTAAAGAAGAAGATGTGAATTTCAACGTGCGATAAATAAATATATCAATAAGTTATTTGTTTTGTAAATAAAACCGGAGACAAGTTATGCCCCTGTCGAATAGACGAAAACAATAGGCCTTCATGTTAAAATTAAATTGATCTTTCCCCAGCATTATTTTTGTTTCATGAATACATATGTCGTACACTAACGAGGTTTTTTTGTTTGAAACAATTCGAAATCCTTGATTATAATTCTCCTTTTGAATTGTACAATGTATCAAGGGAGGTAATCTGCATCAATTAAAATTTGTTGATATTTTCATCCCCTTATGTTCAATAAAAACCTGCAAAAGAAGCATTAATATATCAGAAACTGGTTATTGACAACGCTGATCAACTCGCCCAATTATGGGTAGTTTATTTGATCACTATTCATATTGAATGCAGGTTGACCTAAATTAATAACACAGTTCACACTACGGGAGATAACTCACTACAGCATTAACCCGATAATGGCTTTCAGCTGCCCGCTACTAATGTATTTTACCGACTTGAACTGTTCTCATTGATAGCATTTCTGCGAAACGTTTTAAAGACTTACTATTTTATCATGATAGTACATGACTGAATAGTAAAAAATGATCAAAACATCTCATATATGGGTAATTCCACCATTACCGTACAAATTCAGAATTGATAAACTAGGAAATTTTTTTTAATATTTTAGAATTATTTTTTACATACTGAAAGACTAATATCTTGTTACTTATTTTCCAGGCGGTGCACATTTTTTGGATGTATATTGGACGTACAGTTTTACTTGTTTCCAAGGCAACCTGTCCACCCCTTTCAATACCGTAACGAAAATTAAAAAATGCCTTTTCACGTAACGTCTGAGGGTGTGTCACTGAAATACAGTTATGTTGATGTAAAATACTCTCATTGTATACAAATTTGTCATAAATTTTTAAAATTTTACATATTTTGGGAAGTGAGAAGACGATATTGAAATTTGTGTTACGGTGTTGAAAGGTATGTTACGGTGTTGAATGGTGTGTTTTGGTGGGCTTGTAGTACTCACCTGAAGAGTAACTTCCCTACCACAGGGGCAAGAAAAGTCACGCTTTGGAGTTCAAATAATTTGACAGTATCCAGTATTAAGCTTTGACATTCTTTAAAAAACTTGTATTGCAGTAACAGTTTCATTCCATTTCTAAGCTCTCTAATATGCATGAATGTTACTTGGCAGTCCCCAAATCTTTCTCAAGACAGACAAAGAACTATTATTAAATCTATAGAACTCATTTAATATCTTGCAAGCAACTAACCAACTATAGACGAACACGAATTAATTGTAAAAATTGAAATACAAAACATTGACCATAATTATAAATGCATTAAACTACAGCTTTTAAATCATAAGCGAACTGAAAAGGTTGGTTCAATTTTATAATCTGGTAAGGAAACTTTTAAAACACCTTTTCTAATTGGGCCCCAAACACATTTGGATACCTGGTATAGTTCTCTTCGGGAGTTTAGTCTTTCAGGTGCATCTATTAAGGTGACAACTTTCGTATATTCGTACCAGATTTTATCCTCTAATGTCGGCCATACAAACTTGTTTTTCCCAATTGGCTGAAGGGTTGAAACTTCCACACCATCTGAATCGGCTTGAACTATTTTCCCCAAGTAGGGTTTTTTATCGTAATCTACCACACACCACTGGTTTACTAAGTCATCAGGCAAGGCATCAGGTGCCGGTGGTCTGAGAATAGAAGTCGCAGAAGATGTTGCTATGGATGATTCTGTTTTGGAAATGATATTATGTTCCTTAGTACTCATATCCTCGGAATATACCGATGTTTTTTTTGGTTGGTAGCAAGAACAAAGAACCATTAAACCAGAACAATAACAGCTATAATGCCTTATTGTGAGTGCGTGTGGCTCCAAGCTTACAATCTGTCTGATTTTCATTGTGCCTTTTACAGGTTTTAAAGACTGTGGTTTTTTATCATCAAAACGTGTTATTTCATCGATAGGGACGAAAAACAGTTTTACTTTAATTTGCTTGAGTACAAGTGCCTCGAAAAGCGTTTCTGCATTAGGGATATCCGTTCCCTGTGACACCAGTGAATCTGCTGTCCTTTTAATGACGGCCCCAATCCCATCGGGTGCACCCTTCCCGTGTCCGGTTTCCCCAATAATCCCAATACACAGAATTAAAATTACGATCAAATGGTAGGTCGATAAAAAGAAGAAATTGGTTTTGTTTTTGTACTGAGTACTAGGCCCATCGCTTTGAAAATGCAAATTTTGAACTTGAGGGAAATGCATAGAGAGATAGCTCAAAACTGGATCGAGATATGCCCAAATTGCTGCAGGATCATGTCGAGTTGCATCTGAAATTGTACAAAATGGAATGCATTGATCAGAAATATACATCACACCAGTGTGCAGCGTCACTTGAACATGTGAGCCACCAAAGTGAACGGATTGTATTTCATGGCCATATTTAGATTCCCAGTTTTCAGAGAAATCAATATGGATGATAGCACTATTAGGGTTGGCGGAACAGTGCTCCTTTAAGGATTTGGACTGTTTAAATTGATGCGTAGTGGTGTAGACATGTTGGCATAAATCGGGTATCATGTTTTCTAATTCTTCAATCAAATCTTTAACTTTTCCCTTTATCAGTTCTTTAATAGTCACATTGATTTCTTTTTCTTCTCCAGCTTTCAAGTTAATAGTCTTCTTGCCGTTATTCCACTTATACCATGTAATTTCATTTTCTAGAACATCCTGATCTTCAACAGTTACCTTTTTGTTTTTACATCTTTCACACAGCCCCGTCATACATTCCAAACTATCCGTGCAAGCTACAGACCTGGTAAAGCTGTCAACTGTTGTACTACCCTGGACTATTTTAAGAGTTACTAGCTTATCCAAAAGGAATTGAGCATTGTCGTGCCGCTTACAAAGGCAGGTATTTCTGTCTTTTAAATTGGGTGGCCGTACCCAAAAAGGACGGAGATAGCAAAAAGAGGCTAAACATATTTTAATATATGGATTTTCTGATTGAAATTTGTGAAACAAAATTTTGTAATGTATCTGTAAGAAGTCGAATTTGCTTCTTATTTTTCCGTTTGGTGATAGTATCCTTTTTTCCGGGCTTCATGCGACTTACATCATCTCTCTCATAAAATTCTTTAATAATTTCTTGATATCTTCTAGGTATTCCAGGATTTCCCCTTTTCTTAACATTTTCTTTGGATTTTAATTTTCGTCTTGATAGTTTTAACTGCTTTCTCGCTTCATCTAAAAGTCTATATTTTGCCAATATTTTACCCGAAATTACTTTTAGATTTTGTGTGCCTTTATCCTTCAGCTGTTTTTGTTTTAATTCTTCCACCAGCGCGTGGTGAAACAATAGAGTGCGTTTGGCTTTATTTCTATGTTTTCTGTTTTCAAGTTGACGTATGAGTTTGGTTGTCTTTGTTTTAGGTGTATCAGAATTGTTAATTTCAACATTGTTTCTTTCTCTAGCTTTCAATCTGTTTAACCGTTTTTTATACTTTTCAACTAGGCGTTCCTGGTTAAGTAATTGGTCATGTGCTCTATTTAACTTCCTAACTGTCCTGGATCTATTTAGATGATGTATTCTTCTTCTTCCGCGACCTCGATGTTGGCGTAAGTCAGCATTTTCATTGTTATCATCTGACGAGTGTGGGGGGGAATTCAATTTTAAGTAACCTTCCAATTTTCTGTTCTCTCTTAAAAGACTATTTCTTGCATTGCTCGCCTTTCTCCAATCCCTTCTTTTCTTTTCCTGGCTCCTAGCTGATAAATCTCCTATCCTTTTCACTTTCCCCTTCTCTGTTCTCTCCCTTTCCCTCGTTGTCTTTCGTTTTGCAAATAAGTCATATGTTTTTCTGGGTCCATCTTTATCCGCTCACGAAACCTCTTTGCCCTTTCTTTGCCACTTAATGGCATCTTCAATTAGCTTCCCTGAAACAGACAATTATAAACATCGACCATAATAATCAATTTCTACAGTCGTTTTTTATTTACTGTCACATATCATTTAACTTCAAATAGAAAATGTCAACACCGTAACACTACTTCAACACCATAACGCAATAAGTTAACGATATGCGTTATGGTGTTGAATGTTACGGTGTTGAAAATTTGGACATAAACATGACATAGCCTGAGATGTATTAATGCGCGGGACTGTATCACCGTCAAAACATCAACATGTCTGAATTTCTTTTACAAAATATACATTTTTTCCAGAAAATGTTAAGCTTTTACTCAAGAAAAGTGCGTTATGGAGGTGAACCGGAATAAAAATACGGTTGCGAAATTGTTCAGAAATTCAAACTTACCAGCGAATATGTACAAAATTTGATTATAAATCAATGTTAGCCTTGACGTCCACCATTTGTCTGTGTCGTGTGCAAATTTATACAGTCATTCAGTTATTATTTTGTCCACTTACGCTCAAAATAAAGTCCCGTTACGGTGTTGAATTTTTTTACCGGGACAATTTTCTGTGTACATTTTTACGAGTGAATATTAATTTTCTGATTTATTGATTGCTATGTGCTACATCGCAAGGATTTTATTTACTTGAAATACCTTTTTGAATCTGTCAGGTCTTAAAAGAGAATAATTGCCGAAGAAAAATATAACTGGACTTGGAATCGGGACATGTAGAAAATGGTAGTTTTCGTTACGGTGCAACACTTTAAATCGATACTAATCACAAGTTTTTCGTCTAAATGTCTCGTGTTTTTAATTGCACGATAAAATATATAGAGTTAATTAACCCCAAACCTAAAATTAATGACAAATATTCATTTGTTACTTGTTATTGACATCGGGACAAAAATTAAGGGAATTTGTACGGTAATGGTGGAATTACCCATATAGGTGAAGCACAGAAAAGCGGACGTATGTATAGTATATAGTTTGTGTCTATGTAGGTCATAATTAGGCCCAAGCATTTACGTTTTCAAATTCTAATGAAATCCGTTTCAAAGACGCCTTGATTCCGTTTCATTACCGGTTTCAATGATGAAATTCCATTTCAAATCCGTCTTTGAAGTTTAAATAGATTTAGTGAAGTGAAATTTTATAAGTTTATTCATTTCAATTCAAAAATAACTTTAGGTAGATAAATTTTATCAAAATTTCAAAGTTGTCAAATTTCGAATTTGATGATATCATTGTATAAAGGAATTAATATCAAACACAATGGTACTTAAATTTTTGAAATCCGCTGAGAAATAAAAAAAGTTATTAGAGGATGGTTGGGAGAAGTGGGACAATTTACGACTACGCTGCCCTAAAAAGGTGAATGGCAGTAACTGCAAAAATGTCGTTATGAGATAATCGACCTTAAAGTTTATCATCCTTTCTCTTAATTACTATAGGCCCGATTGTTTTTCAATTTTGTGTCGTTTAATTTTTTAAAGTGTTAAATAGTATTATGGCTTCGATTACTCTTACCTGAATTTTTAACAGAAATTAAGTCAGATACTGCTCAAAATTCAAATATGGTGACATTTATCTCAGATGTCGAGTCTAAGGAAAATGGCAGTATCTGACCTTTTTCACTTTATTTTGTATATGATAGGGAATGCATTATGTATCTCTTTTTAGCGAAAGAAATACCAATAGGCCTAGAGCATAATTTCAGGAATGCTTTTCATAGAGGATATATGCTACACATATAATCTCTCATTATGTGCGGTAGGCTATATCTTTGAAAATCTCAGGAAATGTACTTTATGATTTGAGGGATATGAATAAGTGAAAGATTCTAAGAACAAGTTTAATATCAATTCAAATCAAATCAAACAAAATTCAATAACAGGTAAATGAACAGTTTGATCAGACATTTGTTATCTTTAATCTCGATACTCTTCTGCCATTTCAGTGATGGGATCTTCTCCACTTTTATCTATTTCCAAATTAGTTCAAAATTTTCTTCTATTAACTGGCATTAGAGGACACAGCTTCTCAACAATACTAGTCTTTTTTTCAAGAAGAATTCCCTTGTTTTTTGGTCGAAATCTCTTCGGGATTTTGAGTTGCACCCCTTTCTTAAAGGGTATCTGACAAATTTGAGCACAAAACCGATCTCGAGGGGCCTAATGCAAGTAAAAAATCTACTTGTTAGATTAAAATGTTTAAATATGACAATTGTCACATGCAAGAGCTACCAGACCATTATAAATAAATATTTCCGAACTCATGTTTACATCGGTTTTCAAAATGGACGACGTCATATTCTGTCACGTGATACTACGTCACACTGAGAACAACGATGAGCTATCATTAATGGCGTCCAACGTTGCCGTCGATGACTTCCCCGAGGAAATTTCAAATAGCGAGTCGAATCGTGATCAAAACGAAGAAGATTATTTTTCCGATGACAGAACGGATGATGTAGCGCCCAGGAAATTAAACTTGGAAGAGGTGGGGCCGTATTTATACGAGCCAGTGGCATCCAACAGCGACGACTTTGGCGAGAAACCAGAGAACAGGCCAGATCGCATAGAGAGATTAAATATCGACAAGATTGATGAATGGTAATTTTTTTCCACAAATCGCTTATATAACATGTTTTCACGTCAAATAATTTGGCTTACACGGTAGAATTTGGGTAAATGGCCTGTTGAAGTCGAAAATAATAACGCGATAAAATTGTAGCCTCGAATACCAAGACGTGATTTTTAGAATATTTCGAAATGACAATATCCGGCTAGGTAGTCTCGCCTACCGGAAATACACGAACAAATGGTTTCCAAGTAAAACTTTTCGACAATTTGTTGACTTTTCATCAAATTTCTGGTAGGCCTAATTAATTAGTTTTTGTGAACATCAATTGCAATAATCGGATTTTACCCGTCAATTTGCCCATAATAGGCCTACATGACGAAGTTACCTCTAATTGTATATTATAACTCACAGTGACACACCACAGGCACCAGATTCTGGTAAAAAAAAATCGTTTATAGTTAAAGTGCATTAAGATATAATCTTAATACACTATAGCTAGGCCTATATACCATTTTTTTGTTACCAGAATCTGGTGCCTGTGGTGACACAGTACTAGGCCTGTCTATAGACACTGAGAAAGTGAAACAATGAAATCAGCGACATAACAGGTGGGGGAGGTTATGTCATTTTCAGTGTCTAAAGACAAAGTCTAAAAATATTCAAATATTTTTTTCAGGTGCAGCTGTACCAACTGTCAGATCCTTGACACAGAGCCTGAATGTTGTTGTTGTCATGAAATTGAACCTGTCAACAATAAACTAGTGGAGCTACAAGAGTTTTCTAACACTGACAGAAAGATTCAATGTATTACCAATACTGAACCATTTGAGTCCATTTGCCTCAATCCCTTTGTGTTAGAAGTAGCATGGATGGCATAAAAACCATTATGGGCACGAAACAGTACACAGAAATCAGCCGGAAATCTATAGGCACACAGCATATAGACAATTTGTGCGTTGGTGTTGGGGCTATTGTGGACGAAAGAATAGACATATATTGCCATCATGTGTGGTGAGTTGTGTCCGGGTACATTTTCAACCTGATAATGGGGATGAAGAGCAACATATATACAGAGGCTTCCGGGTTCCTAATTTAGAGTAGAATTCCTTTTTGTTAGTGGTTGTTAGTTGCATTTGTTGTTTGAATGAAAGTACATATTAAAGAAATATTTCTTCATTATCGTTTATATATATATGTGTATTAACTGGACAGATATGTTACTGCAATCAAGTACATGGTCACAAGGATGTACAAATATATATATTCAACATAAAACTACTATTGCAAGAGATGTACAACTTTCGAATACACAAGTACATGTGTATTTAATGGACAGATTATGGAACTATGATCAAGTACATAACCACAAAAGTCTAAAAGATGTACATATATAATATCACTATTCAACACAAGAACTATAACAAAACAATTGTACAATGTTTACAAACACAGTAAAAAAAAATTTCAGCCAAAAAGGTCAGTTCATGTGCTGCGAGCGGGCTACCCAACCCTACTCCATTTCAAGTTATTTTTCTATGGAGGGGGAGGTAGGATTTATCCATGCTCAAGACCAGCTTTAATCAGACTGGGTTTTCGTGACTAAACACTCATAATTCCTTTGATCACCCTCTGTCTTTCTCCTTTTTCATACGTTGATCTTCCCTAAGGGCGAGGAGGAGAAAATACTTGTATGCAAAGTTGGAGTTGCATCTGGTTTAAGTAAAAAAAAGAAAAAAAAAAACAAATATTACTATTAGTTAATACCTAGATGCCTTCTGAAATACTTCACAAATGGCATGTAAGAGCTAGCCTACATTATTAACAGGCATATTGGGAGCCTATCCACAATAGCCTAAAATTTTAGCTAGGCGTATATTTAACATTTATTGTAAGTAGCCTACATATTTCCAAACATTTTTAAAGTTTATTTTTATGTTTTTCAGTGATAGGCCTATATAAGCTTGTTACATGTCTTGATGCCCCTTGCATCTTGCTTACATGTTTTTAGGGAACCATTTTTTAATTATAGAATGTGTCACGGTTTTGCCAACTTGAAGATTACATTGCCCTTGAAGCTTGTGGTTTGATAAAAACATTATAATTATTCGGAGTGATAACATGTATAAAGTAAATTGATTAACTACTCACTTTTTACAACATCCAGCGTCATATTGCATTTTGTTTGCAAATTGGTCATTAGTAAAGTGAGCGAAACACATCTGAATACTTGTCGAGTGACTTCGCCAATTCAAACGTTTCACCGCCACAAAACGGTCCCACTTTGCGGCATAAACAGGTTCCGATGGCCATGCAAACAGATTATTGTTTTCTTCAATGTTGTCACGAAAGCTCAACAATGCATTCTTCCGCACACAACATTCGGTAAATAGGAAAACACAGCTAAAATGTCATTATAATAATAAGGTTTAATGATAACCAATATTCATCTTAATACTACAAGTACACCTTAAAAGTCAAGACTGGAATAACAAAGTTATAAAAACGCACTGTCCACTTCTCCACATCACAATAAATGAAGGCTCAATGTCAATAAACTAACTGATATCATAATTATATCCCTTGAATTATGGGTGACTTATACAGCCAAAAAATATCAAATATATGGAAGGAAAACTATACCAAAATAATCTGGTAGCTACACCAGCCCCTACATAAAATATACGACACATATTTTATGTACTAAACAAATAGCTACCAATAAGTAATAAATATATGCCAATGACTTATTTGAATAGTAAAGTTACAATATAACTTAAAAAATACACATTAATAAATCTACAGATATCGTTCTTAATACAAATTACTAAACCATATACTTATAACTAACGAATCTAACTTAAAATACTTCTATCCAGTTCTAATAAGCATATCTTTGTAACTGGTCTAGTAAGGATAACACAACCATTATCAATGTTGCAATTTTTGCGGTTCTTAACAGCAGTTGCTACAGTGGATTTCGTTCTTAATTTGACTGAACGAACTAAACCATCCTTTGACTTAATAACATCTACAACTACTCCTAAAGGCCATTGACCTCGAGGATAATTTTCATCTACTAAAAGAACTACATCATTAATACATATATTACGCTTAATATTTTGCCATTTGGTACGTTCCATTAGTGTTGGTATATACTCTTTTAACCACCGTTTCCAAAATATTTCTGACAAATATTGCGCTTGACGCCATTTACGTTTCAAATATAAATCCTCCTTATGGAATGTACCAGGTGGCAAAGAAGGACATGGTCTTAATTGTAATAAATGATTAGGTGTTAAGGGTTGCAAATCAAAAACACTTTCGCTATTACGTGTTAAAGGACGATTATTAAGAATATAAACAACTTCAGCTATAACAGTGAGCAAAACTTCATCAGTAACTAATTGCTCTTTTAATAAAGATTTTAATATTTGTCGGACAGACCTAATCATTCTCTCCCATATTCCGCCCATGTGACTTGCGGCAGGAGGATTAAACTTCCAAATAATATCTTTCTGCAAACAAAAATTATTCAACTTAGACTGTTCAAAAGTCTGCAGAGCTTCTCTGAGATCTTTCTCAGCAGAAGTAAAGTTTGACCCATTATCACTATAAATAACTTCTGCATAACCTCTTATACTAATAAACCTACGTAAGCAATTGATCATTGAATCAGTATTTAACGAATGTGCTATCTCAATGTGCACAGCTCTTGAATTTAAACATGTAAACAGACATCCATACCTTTTCACAGTGGAACGAGCTTGTTTAATCAATAACGGACCAAAATAATCAATCCCTACATATGAAAATGGGGGCTTATCCGGGGTTAATCTACTTTTTGGTAAATCTGCCATAAACTGACTCTCTGGAATCTTTTTCCTCTTTTGGCAATCTACACATTTACTAATTACACGACGAACAGCAGAACGACCTTTAATTATCCAAAACTTCTGTCTTAAAGCACATAAAACTGACTCTTGACCTAAGTGACCAACTCTTGAATGATAATCTGAGATAACAAGATCAGTAATGAAATGATTATACGGGAGAATAACTGGATGTTTAAATTCATCTTCAACTGGAGCGTTATCCAATCTACCACCGACACGTAGCAGGTCATCCTTTAAATAAGGACTTAATTTATATAGAGAATTCCCAGCTTCTTTTGGTAATGACTTGGAAGACTTCTTCGACTGGTCGGATTCCAGAAGTTTGATTGTCTCTGGAAACGCCTCCTTCTGAACTAAACGAATAATTTCAAACTCAGCTTTCGAAATTTCAGCTAATGTTAGGTGATTAGAAAATTCTTCTGATTTATCTTGATTCCGCTTCACACGAATCCTTTGTAAGAGTAAAGATTTCAATCTCAGTAACCAGGCAACTGCTCTTTTCAGTTTCCACCATGAAGAATAATGATTCAATAATTTTAAAAGGGTTTCATCTTTGGTTGCAACAACATAAATCAATGCTTCCTTTCTAATCTCCGGATCACCATCGTTAATTTCAGGAATATCAATCATATCTGGCCAATTTTCTTCTTCTGTCAGTAGAAATTCAGGACCGTTAATCCACCTGTTGTTCTTTATAGTGGAATTTAATTTTAAGCCCTTGGATCCATCATCAGCTGGATTGTCATCACGATTTACCCATCTCCACTCAGAGGGATTTGATGCTGTATGTATAACTGTAAGACGATTCGATTCAAATGTCTGAAATCTTCTGGATTCATTATGGATACATTTTAAAACTGATCTGGAATCAGTCCAATAAAAAACTTGGTCAATTTTCAAATCCAATTCTTGAACAACTCTTTTCTTCAAATGAACAGAAATTACAGCGGCTGATAATTCCAACCTCGGAATAGAAATTTCTCTTACAGGAGCAAGTCTGGATTTGCCAATAATAAAGGAACAACCAATTCTACCATCCACATCGATGAAGCGAAGGTAAGCTACTGCAGAATAACCAACTCTGGAAGCGTCCGAAAACATATGGAGCTGAATACATTTCAATTCTTGGAAATCTTTAGGAAATAAACATCGAGCGATTTCAATGTCAGGTAATTTCTTCATATCGCTTAACCATCTCATCCATTGGTCTTTATCTGAATCTTCTAAAGGATCATCCCATCCTATTATTTGGTAAATAAGGTGGAACGTGTTTCCATGGTAATGGTACTTGGAAATGGTCGTTGACCATGGTAATTCCATTTTCTATAATATGTAGAGCTCTTCTATCTTCAAGAGACATACAAATCCTATCGTCACCAATATCACCAAAATCTGCAGTCCACAATCTCTCAAGCTGAAATTTTATATCTTCCTCTCTATTTGGCTGATTTCGACCAACAAAATTTACAGAATACCTGTCAGGACAATTATCTTTACTAACTGGACCTAATATCGCCCATCCCAAACTATACTTCAATGCTATAGGTTCATCTGGACCACCTACCCTACTCTCTATAGGAATGAATAAATGAGGTTTCTCTTTAAGACCAATAACTAAACCAACTTCTAAGCTATCTAACTGCTCATACGGTATATCACCTAAATGAGACCATCTTCTAACATCGGACAATGTAGGTACACAAGTTTCCGAAATAGGCAAACAACCTAAAGATCTTACATCTTCTAATTCAACTACAGTTTGATCATCCAATGATTTAACAGTTAAAGGGACACTTTGACTTTCTAACTCAACTGATCCCGTAATACCGGTTAACGTTAATCTTTGTGTTTTATCACAATAACCTAATATTTCAACAAGTCGTCTAAGAACCAAACTAAGTTCCGAACCTGTATCTAATAAAGCGTAAGTGAAAATAGTACGACTATTTCTTATAGTAATTTTAACAGGAACAATGCCTAGACAGACTCTTGAAACACCAGCCCCAGTAGCAGCTGTTGTAGTACTTGACATTCGTGGAATACTATTCGATCGATTCACAATGGAACTAGGATTCCTTACAATAGAAAAATCAACATCATGTAATAACGTGTTGTGACCTTTACCACAACCCCGTAATAAACATTTAAAATTGTGTTTTGGACAATCTTTGCTAATATGACCCTTGTGCAAACATTTAATACAAAGTTTCTTTTCATGAACTACTTTAGCCTTATCACAATTAGACATGGATTCAAAAGAATCACATCTCCATATTGGATGTGTTGCATCAGAACATAACTCACAATTAGGAAATTTTGGAGAATCATCACTTTTTTGAAAACCAGTAGCTAAGGTTGTCACATGCCTATAGCTACTATTATTACCTACAGATTTCTTAAACTTATCAACTTTCTTATCTCTAGAAAAAGTTACATTTAAATCTTCACCAAATTCGTTATTAACAAGATGGGCTCTCTCTTTAACAAAATTTACAAAATCTAAGAATTTGGGTCTTCTATTATAATCAATCAATTTACCAACCCGTTCCGTCCATTTGGCTTTAAGGAATACAGGTAACTTATTATTTAGTTCTCTTAAAGTATTAGTATGATTCAAATCACTTACATAATCGTCTCCCATACCACTTAAAGTTCTAAAAGCTATTTCTAAGTGTCTTTTCTTTCAAGTAAATAAAATTAACAAAAAGAAATGAAGGAAGGGTAACTCTCCCTTACAAAATAATATTTCAAAAACTGGTTATCTTGACAATGAATACAATAACTGAAACATTTTTCTTGTGGAGTTTTAGAAAACAAAAATCAAAATTAAATTTAAATAAACCATGTGGATAATTATTTCACTTGGTTTATTTAAACTTAATATTTAATTTTGATTTTTTTTTCTAAAACTCCCCAAGAACAATGTTTGAGTTTAGGTTGGCAATATAAAGAGTAGTATTCAGATATTAGAAAAATGATTATTTATTAACTGTCTTCTGTGAAGTAATCCTGCTATGTTTCTAACCTGTGCTCTATCATAAACCATATCATCATTCATATCATTATTAATATCATCCTCTTCTGGATCAGGCTCATTTAAATATACAGAAATATTGTGTAAACCTGCCAAAGCTATAATTACTGAATATGTGGTTTCTAATTTTGTATTTATACCAATTCTAAGGACTGGGAAACGTCTTTTCCAAATCCCAAACATTCTCTCTATAACACCTCTTGTCCTTGCATGACTCTTATTATACCTTTTTTCTGCATCTGTTATTGGGTTTTGTAAAGGTGTCATCAAGTAGGGTAAGCACTGATATGCTTGATCTCCCAAAATTATTCCCGAAAGTTCATTATTATCAAATTTCTGCTTGATATTACTTTCTGTAAATATACGGCTATCATGAGCACTACCCGGCCATCGTGCAATGTTAAGAATTTTTCCTTTACTATCACAAATAATTTGACAATTTATGGAAAAGAAATTTTTACGATTTATGAATCTGGCTGCATCATCCCCTCCTGGGTTGCAAATTTTGATGTGTGTGCCATCGATGGCACCAACTACATTAGGAAATTGGTCAATTTCGAAAAATCGAGATTTTGAAACTCTCAAGTCTACATTATTGTCTGGAAATTGAATGAAATCTGCTCTCAATTCAGCCAATAATTTTGAGACATTTTTAATAACTTTGCTTACAGTTGGCTGAGATACTGTACACAAATCTCCCACATTTAACTGGAATGTGCCGGAGGCAAAATAGCGAAGAGCAATGAATATTTGAATTTCAGACGATAATGCCCTTTTTTGATTAGTTTGGCGTTTTAATTGTTCACCTATAAGACTATGTATGAAATAGACCCCATCTTTTGTAAACCTATACCTTTTCCGAAATTCTACATCATCATAAGAGTCAAAAGGATTAATTCTATCTCTCATAACATGTTCGGGTCGTAAAATCCTTCTGTGATTTTCAATTTGGTTCAATCGAATCAATGCCTGATAGGCCATGTTTTCTTATAAATTAAAGATCCAACTTAACCTACTATCAAATTTTTTTTATATATTTCTTTTTTACTTGAGCTTGTTTTGATACACCTATCAAATATCTTAAACTAGAGCTGTAACTGCAAATTTAATTGCTTTTCAATTTCAATTCTTTTTTATATAATAATTCTTATGAGTCATTAATGAACTTAAAATAATAAAATGTTTCAAAAATGTATGAGCACTTAAAAAAACCAACAGCATATCATTCCTTGATGCAATAAATTTGAAATTAGTCAACATATAAATGAAATATAGAGGAACATCTGTTTATTGAATATCTAATCACTGTAATTGTTCAGCATGTCCAGGTAAGAATGGTACTTATCCACATTGGTATCTTGAACAACAGAGGTTGATGTTGAGGACCTGCTTGATTTCTCAGTACTTTGCTTTGAGGGTGGATTTTCATAAGAATTACATGTAAGTTCATTGAGTTTAGCTATAGCAATCTTATGCTTAAGTTCAATGACCTTCATTTTTGCATTGTGTTCAGTTCTGAGAATATCCATTTTAAGTTTGTGTTCCTCTTCAGATAAGTCTAAAATGGCATTTTCAATATCTGTTTTCTGATGTTTTGATTGTGCAGCAACAGGTGAAGGTTTCTTATATGAGGTTTTTTCAATTGGACGTTTTCTTGTGCTGGAATGAAAAATAAAAATTCTGTTATCATTAAATAAATAACAAGAAAAAAATAAAAAACTAGAGCCACAGGTGGCACAGAGTGGGACTTTGATACAGAATAACTAAATGAAATGTAATTATTAGATACAGAATATTTAAAATGAAATGTAATTATTAGATACAGAATAATGGGGTTAGTTCATCCAGTTATCTTTCCCTGCCCAATAGATGGCGCGAAGGTCTAAAGGTCGTAAAGTAACGTAATGGCGGCACTTCGCGTTAAAATATCACCATTACCAACTGACAGAAATTCATGGACAGTTTCGCTACTGAAACAGGAATTGCGAAAACGAAAGGCCAGAACAACTGGGAGAAAAGCAGATTTGATTGAGAGGTGAGTTTTATATATATTTTCGGCGTCCATTTTGATAATCATCAGCGGTTTCCAAGGTAAACAATCACTTGATTGATGGACGACTGAACGAGAAGAACATAAGTAGGGCTACACATACCCATGGTATTATGCCCTTCCAAATCATTCCTCCTGTGTTCTATTTTCAAGATTTTTCATACAATTTTATGTGTCTATAAATGAATTGTTGATTGAGGTATGATAGTAGGTTAGTGCCGCGAATAGCGGACGGAATTCGTGTTTTGAAAAGGAATTGCTCTTCCGACGCGGATTTTCGTTTTTTAAAGCTAAATTCGGCATTTTGATCAAGAATTAGGCCTAGACGAAATAGCAAGAGTAAGCAATTCGAAGAACTTACTATAATATTGACATAAGTCAGGGTCGAACTTGTTTATTTGATATAAGACTTGAAAATGAAAGTAGCAAACCGGAAGTCGAGGCAGTTTAATTTCGATAATCAAGTACGGAAAAAACAAATCTCCATGGCATTAACATTTTTTGGGGGATTTCTTTGGATGAAACCGGTGTTAAAACGGAATTCGAAAATTTTTGAAACAGAAATTGCTAAAATTTGAAGCGGAAAATCATTGGCACTTGAATTAGAGGACCAGAGGAGGCCCTTTGTTTGTGGCTCTGGCTGTAAACTTAGGCCCCGTATAAGATTGCTTTCCTAGACACCACTGTTTTAAGTGACACATGTTTTAAAACTAAATTTGAAATTGTTCATTGCAGATTAGATGCTTATAATAGGAATTTCAACTTTGTTGAACCTGAATTACCACCAGGTCCAGACCCAATAGAAATACCGAACTGGCCCGAGTCTGGTTTTAAACAACTTACACCAGAAAGCCGGGCTCTGTTTAGCAATATTAGCAGTGGTGTAGTTGATGGTTATTTCAGGTAGGTTGTCTTACAATTGACATAATTCTTCAATGAATCTATTTTTTTATTTTGGTTTTTCTAAATTTTTCCTTATTTTTTAGATACAGAATGGCCACTGACAATGCAGAGAACAAAGACATAAAGGCTTTAGAGAAGGGCAAACTATTGCTAGACAGTGACAATATTGATGCTTGCAGTTTGCTTGTAAAGATAAATGACATATATTTAATCGGTATTGTTAAAGCTGCTATGAAAAAAAGAGTAAGTATGATTTTTCAATTTTTATGTTGATCAGATAATCTTGAACCAAAATATTATAGTTAGACTGGTTTTCAAAAGTATTAGGGTCTAAGTGTGCTGTTATGGATGATACTAAATTAAATTGTGCCAGATATATTCAGAAAATTACCCGTAGTAAGACTTAACTGGGATTGGGCATATGTTGCTCATCTTTCTTTTTACTAAATAAAATTAAATTTTCTGAATAAGCCTTTGATTACCAACATTTGCTTTCATATAGGTATCTTATAACTTTAAACTGAGACTGCAAAATGACGGAGAAGTACTAAACTCTAACTGTGAATGTCCTGCGGGTAAAGGTCCTCACGGCACCTGCAAACACATAGCATGTGCCTTATTGATGATAGCTAAACTGAATGAAACTGGTGAAGTTTTGGTCAATAAATCTTGCACTGAAAATCAACAGTCATTTCATAAACCAAGATCTGCCCATCATGGTAAATTGTTGAAAAATTGAATGTTATTTTTTTTGACATTTTATCCTTAGTTTAATTAAGCATGGTTTTACAATGAAGTTTCTTTATTTTGTTGTTATTTCTTTTATATACCCATGTATACTTTAATCATCCATGTCCATTTAAAACAGGTGGTCGTATCTACTCTGGTGATCTTAGGTTTATGGACAACCGAACTATGCATTATTTGTTTTATGCTTCAAGACAGTAATGAAATTATGAAATAGCTTTTTATATGCCCACATGAAATGTTAACACTCTACAAGTTCAGTACAAGTCACAATTCTTGATGGATTTTGATAAAACTTGGTGTGAGTGTTAGTTATCACTCAAGGATGATCCTATCGAAAATCAGCAGAAGCATTGATTATTGCCATTGTTCTTTAAAACACATTCCAATTTTAGCTAACTCTCTAGTAAGAAGATTTCTTTACAAAATTTTGACAGAACTTGATGTGAGTGTTAGTAATTACTCAATCACAAATATGCCAAAACTTCTTAATTTGCAATGAGCTTATCCTTTAGTCTTAATCAATTAAAAAAGGGGGAAAAAAATGTTAGAATCTTCAATCTTATATTTCAGGCTCTCCAATAAAATCACAACATCTAAACAGTAAAAATGCAAAGAGGACAATTAGTTTAGAAGATCCACGTCCAAACAAATATAGGAAATCGGAAGGGTATCAAGATAATGTGAGAAGTCTCATCTTAAATTACTGTTCTATACACTCCAGAGATATAACATTTCGTTTTTTATATGAAAAGTCAGATATTCAAACTGCAGTGTTAGATCATGACTATTTACAACTACCTTTTACTGAATATTGGATTGACACAAATATTAAAGTTACTGAAAGTGAGGCTGATATAATTCAGAAACAGACCCAGAATCAAAGAACGTGTTCAAAGTGGTTTAGAGAAAGGCATTACAGGTTGACAGCGTCACGTTTTGGCGAGATCTGTAAAATTACAAACAGACGAAACAAAGAAAAATTATGTAAATCATTGCTGTCTTCATATAATCTTAAGTCCAAATCTATAATGCATGGTCGTAGTTTTGAGACTGTAGCAATAGAGAAATTTCAATTACAATTTCAGTTAAAGGTGGAAAAGGCAGGGTTTTTTGTTTCCGTAGATTATCCATTTATTGGTGCATCTCCAGATGGACTTATAAACAATGATTCTATTGTTGAAGTGAAATGTCCTTATACTGGTCGAAATGAAAAAATAAAACCAGGTCCAAACTTTAAATTTCTTCATTACGATGAGGATGGTAAAATGTGTTTAAAGCCTGCATGTAACTACTTCTATCAAATTCAGGGCCAGCTATTTATAACAAAACGAAAGTTTTGTTATTTTATTGCATATACCTTTTCAGATTTGTTTGTCCAAAAAATTGAAATAGACTCAGAATTTTGTATATCAAGTCTGTTCCCAAAGTTACATTTGTTTTGGCATAAGTATATGCGACCACACATTGCTACAAATTTGTAAGTCTTGATATTAGTCTATAAACCTAGATAGGTGTGTTGTTTTATGCCGAATTATATGCTACGGTATTAGTATTATTATATGATATGTAATTTCAGACTTTATCTCAATATTTTTTATAAAATTGTCATCACAGTTATCTGCCAACTATAGTGGTTGTCCACTTGTGATTTTGTCTTCAGGAATGAATCAATGCCCACATAGAAATAAAAGATTCTAATTTCTAATATGGTGTTATTGTCAATATTGTTACATTTATAAACATATATATATCTAGGTAGATATCTGAAAATATATCAACATCATATCATTATATTTAACAATTAAATTCAATACTAGTTTTACTGTAAGTATATATATATCAACATCATATCATTATATTTAACAATTAAATTCAATACTAGTTTTACTGTAAGTATATATATCAACATTGTATCATTATATTTAACAATTAAATTCAATACTAATTTAACTGTAAGTATATATATCAACATCATATCATTATATTTAACAATTAAATACTAGTTTTACTGTAAGTATATATATCAACATCATATCATTATATTTAACAATTAAATTCAATACTAGTTTTAATTATTAATAATACAGGTTCTGAAATTTGCCAACATAAAACATATGTATACGATACGAGATCCTATAAGAATTTTTGAATGACTTAAATCGTGTTGAAGAATTTTGTAAGATTTTGCAAGGCCTATGACTCTTTCAACATGCACTCGTGAAGATGCAACCCTTCTATCACGAACAACAACCTCTGGTTCAAGTTGGCTCTTCCCTTTCAACATGGTTGGAGTGTTAACAAAAACATTATGTAAAGCAAACAAATCTTGAACCATTATGCCCCTGTCAGCCATAATACTGTCCCTTGCACAAAATTTTCCAGGAACACAAAGATCAGAGCGTTCAATAATTTGTCTGTCACTAGTAGAGCCACCATAGGAATCACTTATGTAAGATACAAATCCACGAGGAGTGCACCCAATCATTGTCTTCAATGTGTTTCGGCTTTTATAAGTTGAGTAGGTTGCACTTTGATCTCTTACATCCGAAGGTTTTTCTATTGGGATTTCTGTTGCATCTAGTAAAACTCTCGTTGTAGGGAATTTCTCTTTAAAAGAGTCCGGCATTGTTTCTCTTATAACACTTAGAGATGGCCAAATATCTATTTCATTTAATTGAAAATACATAAAATTTATCCAAGTTTGTATTAGTCTACTTACAGTTGTTTTGCTTACTTTAAACAAAATGGCTAGTTCTATATCATCTTTAGCTTGTCGAAGCTTCATTAAAGTCAAAAAAAGTTGATCAATTGGAGTCAATATATAACATTTATAATTTAAATCGTCAACAGCAGGACCCTATACATTGAAAAATAACATGAAATGTTCAAAATCATCAAAACCTGAATAATACTGAATTGCTGTAGGATTGTCTTTAAAATTGTAAATAGAAAAACCAGAAAAAGTATTAGATGAAATATTGCACTGAGTAAAAACATTGCTAACACTACTGCTACTACTGGCCAAGTCTTCCGACACATCAACTGACTCCATGATCTCAACCTCCGATCCTAACTGAAGATCATCACTGGAAGTTTAAACAACAGGAGCAACAGCTGAAGTTTGAGTTGAATTTCTTCTTCCAAGCAAACGGTTTGATCTTTGGACTTTGGCAGGCTGATCTCTAAATTTAAAAATTGAGGGCACAACGTCAGCTTTTAATCTCTTACGTTCACCTGAAAAAATAAAAAATAACAGGTCATTGAAGTCCATGAATATGCCAGCAAAATTGTGATGGTTCAGTGTGTTGAATGCATTTCCACACATCTAAAGGAAGTGGGTTCAAAATCCAAAATAAAAGTCCTTTTCAGTCTGGGTTCCCCTTGTCAGTTAAGATTAAGAAAGTCAGATTTTTCCATTCCATTTCCAACGAAAACAAAACTTTTAACTCCTAGTAGGGCTAGACTAGGATTGACCTAGTGGTACGGTATTATTGGCCTAGTAGTTAGTATTAGGCTAGCTGAATGAATACTTTACTTACCGAGAATAGCGGCTGGATGGTAGTCAGAATCGGTGAAATGGTCTTGACAAACAACATCGTGATCTTTCGATTTCCAAAGTTTTCGATCGATTCCAACCCTTTTAATGGCTACTCCCACTTTAAATTAAGTCCAGGATCTTTGGGAAATAAATGTCCTCCGTATTTCCGACAGCCGGGAACACTACAATACCTAGGCATTATGTCAAATGTGAAAAGGTGATGAAAAAGAAGTCAGTTGCAGAATAGCGGATGTTGTGATAAGCAGACGACATCGACCCTTAGAACAGTGGCGCCACCCGGGGAGATAACTCTTTTCACGTTCGGATGAACTCGCCCCATTCAAATGAAATGTAATCATTAGATACAGAATATTTAAAAGGTACCATACAGTAAGAACAGTTACATTGTTTTAAAAAGTCAGCATTTTCAGGAAAAATTTCTATTGCAGCAATAGACTAGCAGAGAGATATATAAAATTGTTTTCAATGAATTTTTAGTAGTTTTTACCAGACCTGGAAGCTTTTTAAATAAGATTTCATATTCCTATCCAAATTAGTTAAAAACAATTTAAAACCTATCCCTGAAATTAAATTTGTAAGAATGCAAAAGGAAAAAATCACCATTTATAAAAAAAGAAAAGAAACCACCACCTGATTATCAAAAAGGAGAAATACATGTATTACCTTTCCCCCTTCATACACACAGGCCAAAATACTATTTGATTTTTTTTTTTAAATTCTGGTCTCTATTTTACCGAAAATTTGAATCTTCACTAAATGAACATAACTGATTAGGTTAAATGTTCACATGTTGTACCAAATTTTGTAATGATGCAATAAAATTTAAGGTCACTATCACTGCCAAGTAAAAAATTTTCAAAGAAAAGGGCATAACTCACCAACCGGAAAAAAATATATTATGGAAAAAAATCTATCGTTTCTCAAAAGTAACCAAGATTTAATGGTTCTACATCAACTATCAACACATAAAATTTTCTATGGGTATTTCAAATGTCTATTTATTTTCTCAGACAGAACAGTCAGATGTTTTTCTCTATATCATTCAGATTTTGTTCTTTCCAGGAGCAAATATCAAGGGAACTCCACCCCCTCCATGCCTCATCCCCCCCTTTTTTTTAATAAAAAGTAGTACTAGGAACTTACCTCAAGGTTTGAACTACAGGTTTTTCCAGCAAAGCAGATTTCTCAGAATATGTTGGTTCTTTTAGCTCATTTGGGGTATTATATCCCTTGTCATCTTCATCATTTTCTTCATTTTCTAACTCATCTGTTACTCTGTCTTTTTGAGTTAACTGCTCATCATCTCCAATTTCCTGTTCTGCCTCTAGAGAATGTGCATTTGTATCAGTTTCATTATCATCTATTTCTTCCACATAATCATCACCATGAGGATTTCTATATCCTTTAAATTCTTTTGGAATTAAATCAACTATTCTTTGAGTAATTTCTGACAAATCGTTAGGTCTTTCTCCACCACCTGTCTTTTTCAACTCTCGTTGATAATTAGAATTTTCCTTTTTGGCACTATCTTTCATTCTTTTCCACATCTCTCTCATTTTTTTTATTTCACGAAATCCATGCTCCTCAGTAAAACTACTATGAACTCTTTTCCAAGCCATATCCTTTCGCCTAGTTGCATTTCCATCTGTATGTTTATCCTCTATAATTCAAATTTCTTTTTCTATTAAATCTATCAGCTTTTCTTTTTCATCTGGTGTCCAATTTGTACTTCTCTGAATCTTTTTAAATTTTCTCATGCTTGTTTCAGCCATATTGATTTTGCTCATTGAGCTATAAATAGAACTTTAGTAACTTGTTCCTGTAAAAGGACCCCTTATGTCATCAACAAAACTGCCTTAATCCAAGATTATTTAGTCTTAGTTTAGTTAAACGCTGTTTAAAGTGAAAATGACATTGACGTTTTAAGACTGTATTTAATCAGAGATCAAGAGTAAATTTTAATCAGAGATGAGCTAATCAGAGCTTCAGGAATACCGATTTTAGTCAGACTTTAATCTCTGATGAGCTGATCTTAGATTAGAGCTAATCAGAGTTTAATTTAGACAGCCTTCAAGAATATGGGCCATAGACTGATGGTCGATGGTATGGCTAATATTTAGGAAAAGATCTTAGATTTGATGACATGAACTTTAATTGTCAGCCATGTTGGATTGCCCAACCATAAACAAGTATCAAGGGAGATAACTCCAATTATAAATTCAGAACACAATTAAACATAAGTGTCAATATTATCAAAACACTACATCACCCCTTTTCTCAGATGAAACGTTATGTTGAAATCTAGAATGAAGAGATAATGATTAAAAGTTCAGTTCACATAATAAAGTCATTGAAACGTTTGGGTTTACGTATTTCACGACGGCTTCTAAGTCTGATACTGGGTCTTGCTGGAACTTCTTGAGGAAGATTCGGTGAAGGAGGAATTTCATCTATCGGATCTGATTGTGGTAAAGATTCATCGAAATTCTCTTCTAGATCTTCATTGTCGTGTTCACCTTCAGTTGGATATCTTGGAGATTTCTTGAAGAAAGAACTGTTGCGAGTAACAAGCTGTTGACCTCGTTTAGCAGTTATCATAGACCCTTTCTTATTAGAGATTACTAAAGGTTTCGGTTCATATGGAGTGTCTGATTTATTAGGTTGATGTGCTTTGAGTAATACAGGGTCACCAATCTTCAATTCTGATGGTTTGACATATGATTTGTTGTCTGCATACTGTTTCATAGATTCCTTCATAGCTGCATCTCTATTTCTCAGATTAGAATCATTTGGCGTTGTTGGTAATTGAGGCAGTTTTGTTTTAAGACTTCTGTTGAAAAGTAGAGTTGCTGGTGCTATGTTTGTAGTAGAGTGAGGCGTTGTACGATAATCAAGAAGGTATTGATTCATACTCTGTTTGAAATTTGGGGTTGTTGATCCTTTAATTACTTTCTTGATGGACCTCATGAAACGTTCTGTTTCTGCATTTGCTCTGGGCCATAATGGTGTAATTTTCCTGTGTTTAATGCCCATGTGATGACAAACTCTGTCCCATTAAAAGGTGGTCCGTTATCTGTTTTCAGGGACTCTGGTAAACCAAATTCAGCAAAGATTTTATCGAATCTTGGTATAACGCTGCGTGCAGAAGTTGATTCTATTACATCAACAATAGGATAACGTGAGTACTCGTCCACAACAACAAGAATATACTTGCCGTTTGGTAGATGACCAAAATCAGCTGATAACTCTGTCCATGGAGCTGTCGGTAGAGGTGACATATTCAATGGTTCTCTCGCTGATGTTGGTGTAGATACTTGGCAAAGCATGCAGTTTTTAACAGTTGATTCAACCATTGATGACATGCCTTTGCACCATACTTTTGTAATGTTTTCACCAGTCCCTGATGACCAGAATGGGCAATGGTTACAGCTCTGTTGTGTAGCGATGATGGAAGTACGATTCTATTGCCTTTAAGGATAACTGTGTTGTTTACTGTGTTGTTTACAGCAAGGGAGAGCTCTGTTTGACAGGAATATAATGATCTGTACGTGTCTTTCTTAATCATGGTGTTTCCTGTTTCCCAATTATTGGTTGTGATGCTATTAATCACAGTAGATAATGTTGGATCTTTAATTGTTTTATCTGCTACTTCAGCGAGTGTCATTGCTTTAGGAGTTGACGTCTGTGCAATATAATTGACATATTCTTCCGCTATTTTCTCTTCACGACTTGCAGAGCGTTGATTGATAGGATGCCTACTCAAATAGTCGGCTGGGTTTTTCATGCCAGGCTCATATTTCACGACAAACTCATATGGTTGTAGTCGCATGGCCCACCGTTCAATTCTAGGAGACATACTTGAGCGAGGATTGTTGAAGATAGATACCAATGGTTTGTGATCGGTGATAACCACAAAAGGTGCTCCAAAGATGTAGATGTGAAAATATTCACATGCCCAGGTGATACCCAATGCTTCTCTCTCCGTTTGAGAGTACCTCTGTTCAGTAGGTGTGAGAGGTCTACTTGCAAACTGGATAATGCGGTTTTCTTGAGTGAGTACTGCTGATACTCCAATAGGGCTACCATCGGTGTAGATAGTACTGGGTTTTCTCGGATTGAAGTATGCTAAGGTTGTAGCGGTTGATAATGCTTCTTTAAGCTTCTGGAGTGAAGTAGCATGTTGTGATGTCCATGACCAGGGTGTATTTTTCTTTGTTAGAAGTCGTAAATCATGTGTTAAAGTTGCATAATTAGGAATATGATGTGCTCCACAAAAATTCATCATTCCTAACAGACTTCTGACTTCTGAGCGGTTCGTGGGAGCAGGTAATTCTAGTATGGTTTTCAGTTTGTCTTGGCTTGGAGTTATACCATTTGGACCAAATATATGACCAAGGAATTCAATTGATGTCTGATTAAAGATGCATTTACCACCATTTAATGTTAAGCCTTTCTGTTGGAGGCGTTGGAATAGCTTCTGTAGATTTTCGTCATGCTTGGACTGAGTTGTGCCAAAGCAAAGAATATCATCGCTGACATTCACTACACCATCTAAACCTGATAAAGATTGTCATATGACTTCTTGGAAAATCTCACTTGCAGAATTCACACCAAAGAATAGTCTGCGATAGCGATATAAGCCTTTGTGTGTTGCAAAAGTTGTGATATAACGAGATTCTTCTTCCAGTTCTAACTGGTTGTAACCTTGATTAAGGTCTAGCTTGCTGAAGACTTTAGCTCCGGTTAACAAGGTTTTGAGCTCATCTAATGTTGGTGTTGCATGTCGTTCACGCCTGATTGCTTTGTTTGCTGCTCTCATGTCAACACAGACACGGATTTTACCTGGTTGTTTAGGTTTAGGGACTACCACTATTGGTGATATCCATGGTGTCGGACCTGATGCCTTTTCAATGATACCTAGATCTTCATCTTTACGAAGTTGTTCTTCAATGTCGTTTCTAACATGAAATGGTATTCGGCGATACTGCTGTGCTACTGGTTGTATATCTTTGTCGATATGAAGTTTAGTTTTCTGATCCTTCAAGCATCCTACACCCGTAAATATACTGGGATATTGTGCTTGATATTTGTTGTCTTCTAGGTTATTAACTGTTGCCAGTAGATTTAAATTCTGACAGTTTGTCCAGCTTAAGATAGATTTCTCGTTCTGTTCGACGACATAAATGGTTGATTCTATAGATGACGTCTTGTGTTTAATGGTAGCATTAAAAACACCAGTTACCGATATGGAGCGTTGACTGCCAAAAGGTGATATCTTCTTAGTAGATGGCTGTAATGTTGGCTTAGGAGATATCCTGGTATATTCAGCCTTAAGACATAATGTTGATGGTTGCACCAGAATCAGCTAAGAATTCAAACGGTTGTCCTTTTATACCAACTGTAAAATGAGGGAGGTTGTTATGAGATGTGTTAGTCATGAATATATATTCTGTTTCTTCGCTTGAAGAATTTGGGTCCATGTTGATGGCTCGGACATCTTTACTATGTCCCTCGATATGGTTTGTATTTCTATGTCTGTATTGGTGTTTATTGTAGTACCTCGCTGAAGGTTTTGATGATTGGTTTTTCTTTGGATCTGCAGATAAACATTGAGATGCAAAATGGTTTAATTTGGAACAAAGATTACATCTTTTTCCAAAAGCTGGGCAAGATTGTTGCCTGTTTTTATGAGGCCATTCACCACCACAGTTCCTGCATTTGTTGTGCACTGACTGATTCTGTTGTGCCGTTGAGGATTTTTGATTATGCTGTGGTCTGTGGGATTTCTTATAAGTGTTTAACTTATTAACCTCGGGGTGCATCTCAATGGCTTGCTGACTGGTGAGTTGTAAAGTTCTTGCAAAGGTCAATAGATCATCCAATGACATGTTAGGGCTAGAAAGACCTTTCTCTCTGACTTTCTTGGCTTTACATCCAGCGATAAGTTGTGACTTTATTTCGGAATCTACATTGGCAAAGTCACATGTAGCTGCTAATTGTCTCAACTCAGAATAAAACTCATCAATGTTATCTGATTTCTGCTCGCATTTTCTGAAGATATATTTCTGATATTCAGCGTTGGCCTGTGGATTAAAATGAGACGTTATGGTGTCAACTAATTTGGAGAATACATCATCATTTTTTCCTGGTTGAAGCTGTCGATCTGTGAAGGTGTCCACTATGTCATTCAGGTCTTCCCCACCAAATGTAAGCAACAGGGCCTTTTTCCTTTCGTTGTCATCTATGTCGTAAGCGACGAAGAATGTCTGCAGCCTTTTTATCCATTTCCTCCATCTTACTGCACGTCCATCTGATGAACAGTCGAATTGGGGATATGTAGGTAGAGCATTGGCCATGATAATGTCCTTGTTTACACTCTATAAACTGTTTTTGGTTTTTTTTTTTTTACACTCACGTGGTTGGATTTACTTTCGTTGTTTGCTGGTTCTCAGCACCCCATCCGCACTGCCAATGTAATGTGCCTCTCGATAAAGAAGTACTTAATAAGACAAGTTTGGACTCATAGACTGATGGTCGATGGTATGGCTAATATTTAGGAAAAGATCTTAGATTTGATGACATGAACTTTAATTGTCAGCCATGTTGGATTGCCCAACCCTAAACAAGTATCAAGGGAGATAACTCCAATTATAAACTCAGAACACAATTAAACATAAGTGTCAATATTATCAAAACACTACAGGGGGTAAACTTTGTTCACTCGACGCCTTTAAACAGAAGTAAAAGTAAAAGTATACATCTGATAAAATTTCTTCCTCAAAACTAAGCAATATTATAGCAACATCTGTATCTGGGCTTCTGATGACAATATTAGAATAGTTCATATCAGAGGCATGTTGTTTAGCATGCAAAATCATTCTTGTATCTGCTTCCTCATGATCACAGCAAAGTTCATCAACCAGTTGACATTTTGTAACACCATTTACAACTTGTATCTTATGACAGTCATTACCATGGGAAAAAAGAGACTCACATTTCCTAATAATTCAGGTTCTATATTGCACCACATCGAGAATAAAAACTGGACGAAAGACTCTTTGTTGGAACCGTCAGTCAAGAAATGAGACCACTGTTGAGGTATCTTCTGCTCTTTGCTATAAATTTGCCTCTTCTGAGTTCCCTTAGATGCTCTTCTATTTCGCTCCAAGTTTTTAATGCTCATTAATGGATATTGATCAGTTACAAAATCTACTCTTTCAATTGATTTTTAGTGTACTTGATGCAGAATTTGTATAAGAAGCAGGTCGGCAACTTCACCAAATGTTGCAGGTAGATCTTTAGGCATTGCCTGAATCATGGCCATACCATCATATATTAAAGCTGAATTCAAGGGTAACTCTTCTTCTATGTGATCCTGACATTTAGTTTCAATCAAACGAAGTAATGCAGCCTTGTTTGTTTTGGAAATAGATCCATTAGAGCTGGATAGAGGGTATGAAACTGGTCCAAGGGAATGCTTCAAGACATGCCTAAGATCAACGCTTCGTTGTTGACTTATAATCAAAAGTCTGGAAAATAGCTTACGGTCATTCTGTAAAACCACTTCTTTGCCTGACTTAGTAGTGGACTTTATTTACTGCTGGCTTGTAAAAGTTTTCAATTTCATCTGCTTTAAAGGATCGTGAAATTTCTTCTTATCAGAGGTCAGTCGTTCAGTTATGTAAACGCTCAAAGCTGATTCACCTTTTTCATAGGCTCCCAATAAATCATTGCTGACATCATCCACTGCTATGACTCCAGAACTAATGCTGACCAAACCATCTTCACTATAATTAAAGGGATTAATCATTTCATCCAAACAATCCATTATTCGTTTAATAGAAGTTTCACCCTTCTTAGTATGACTTTTCTCCAAATCTTTCCTCGGTCTATCAAAATTAACAATGCCAGCTAAAATCTCACATTGGTGATGGATTGCTGTTCTCTGACTCTGGGATAAAATCCATCTACGCACAGCATTACGATTTAAGGAAAAGCCTGTTATTCCGCCAGAGGTCTTTGATTCACGATTAATTGTCTGTTCAATGGTCTGATCGCAAGCTACAGCTGAGCATCCATAATTTGTCTGTCTTTGAACAGTCCATTGACCAGGTTTGGTAAGCTTTTCATATGCATCTGGATGTGAAGTAGGAAGCTGAACCATCTCCAGCCAATAAATAGGCAAGTATCTAGAATAATGTGTTTTATCGTAAGCAAAGTACCATGGCAGCATGGAACGCACTGATGCCAGGTGGAGATTCCAATCTGATTCTCTAGTACCTCGTATAAAGCATAACAAAAGTTCTACCATTTCAAGATATGAGCTCCATAAAGCAAATGTTTTACTTTCTTTACATTTTTCTTCATTAAACTTCTCGTCTAAAGTTAGAATATCAAGAAATTCATCACAAAACATTAAATCCAAATATGTTTCTGTTGGAAAAGTAGAAACCATGTGGCACAAAAATCTGTCCAGTTTCTGCTGATTGTCGTCTGTCAATGTTTCAATAAAGGCTTTAAACTGTAACCTGTGTAAGGCTTCAAACATCAGCTTATGGGCATACATACATCTGTTGTATTGCTTCCCCTCTATCACAGCATTTACAGAACCAGCTGCTATTATTTCTGCTTCAACCAAAACATCTTTTAGACCAGCGTCCTCAAACCGCTTACCAATAATTGATAAAAATGACATGCAGGGATGGAACTCCCCCAATCTTACAATGATACGGTTCAGGAAGATGTCATTGGTCCACCTAATTTCTTGTGCCTTGGCATAAATAGTAAGATCAAAAACCACGGTTATAGTATTTAATTTCAGCTTATCTGCCATCTCTAAACTTCTACAGAGTATGGTTTGAATAGTGTTCATTTCTGTTGGAGATGCTTCAATTACTGGCATGTATGCAATATCTGTTTTAATTATCTGTTGAGAGGATGTCAATAGCGTATTAAATCCTGTCCAGCCTGGTAAATTGTCTGAAACACTGCCATAAAATCGGGTTGTCACAAAACTCATATCTTTCAAATGCTGCTTATAAAAGGCTGGCTTGTAATGACTATGGCTTAAAATATCCTCATTTCCAATTACTGTAAGTGGTGGACCAATTGACCGTTTCACGGTTAACAGCTCTCTAAGGTTTAAAGGTAGATTATACGGTATCACGTGATCATGGGTTTAGCAGAAAAAATGTCGTCTGTCAAATTTTGTTTACATTGACGACGGTGTTCAGAAATGCCGAGTAAATTTCATTGTGCAGCTGTTGGTTGTACATCTGATAGCAGAAAACTTGATAAACTGGATAAGTATCCATGGATGACCGGCGTTCGTTTTTTCCCATTTCCAACTAAGAGGCGTAATCAGGATAGAAATAAGTGGGTCAGACTGATGCGGAGAGATTTTTTTGTGCCGAACAAACATTCACGACTTTGTAGCTTACACTTCATTGATGGCGAACCAACTATTCAAAATCCACACCCCACAAAGTTTGAATATAATTTTGGAAAATCAGTTTTGAAGCCAAAGAGACCTACCAAAAACAGTTTGAGTTCTGTAAATTTAGAAGACTCGACTTCAGTATCAGGGACCGGTACCAAGATTTTGGGCCAAATTGATTAGGTGTGCATAATATTAGTTTAATTAATTTTGTTAAGAACACCATAAAAAAATATCCTGTAGTACATTGCATAATTTTATTTAAGTTTATTATAGTTTTTCAGACTTTTGGGGAGGCACTGCCTTATGGTACCTTTTTAAATCAAGTGTTTATTAAACTTAAAGATAGTAGGCCTACTAGTAGGCCTGGGTCTTAGTTTTATATACGGTATTGTAAATTGTAAGCTATCAATCATTTCAGTGCTGTGAGGAAGGTGAAGAAAACTGGCATCCATCAGTTCTAGATTTACCACCATATGTAGCTGGAGAGTATACAGTGACAACTTTGAATACTGGTACTGATAACAATCTTGGAGTTGGAAAACTTTATTCAGGTATTTTTTTGTTTTAATAGACTTGACATCTGAGTTAAGACAGTTCATTCTTAGTGTCCAACGCATCAATATCAATTTTATCCTTTTAAATAAATATTTTTTAGAAAAAAAATTATGTGCGTTACAGCTGAGCTCTTGTTTTCTGTAAAAAAAATCTAGTTTTAGATGCGCGTTACACTTAAAGCATTAGAAGTTTTATATTTTACTTTCAGGCCTTGTTGATGACAAGCTTCGATTTCTACCACAGGACCATGATTATTTACCAAATGCTGATCATTCAGATTTTGTTATACCTGTCAAAGATGTACAAGATCAACATGTACCAATAAGAGAAGCATTTAAATGTAGAGTTTTGAAAAATAATGCTAGTATTAAAAAGTACACAGGATTTTCAAATTTAGAACTTTTAAATGGATTATATGATATTGCTACTGGAAAAGAAAAGTATTTAAAATATTGGAAAGGGAAAGAGAGTTGTAAATCAAAGAAATATCAAACTCAAAATGTTATGAAAACAGGACCAAAGAGAAAATTAAGTAAATATGATGAATATCTTTTAACACTGATAAGACTTAGGCTTGGATTATCCCTTTTCATTTTAGCTGACTTATTTGACATTTCAGTTTCTAGTGCTTCATCAGTTGTCATTACATGGATTAATTATTTGTATTACTGTTTTAAGGATTTATTAGTTTGGCCATCACTACAATGTATCAAAAAATATACGCCCATGTCTTTCAAAGCTTTTTACCCTCGTACACGTGTCATTGTTGATTGTTTTGAAATATACACAGAAAAGCCAAAAAATGTTAAAGCACAATCTTCTACATATAGCACATACAAGAATCATAATACATTTAAATGTTTAGTTGGTATAACTCCCACTGGAGCCTTTTCTTTTGTCAGTGACATTTGGGGTGGCAATGTATCAGACAGATTTATCACAAAAGAGAGTGGATTTCTTGACCTCTTGGAACCAAATGATGATGTCATGGCTGATCGAGGTTTCACTATTCAAGATCTTCTTCTTGAAAAACATTGTACATTAAATATACCCCCTTTTACTCGCAAAAGTGTTTATGGTAAGGGCAAACGTTTATCTCCGCAGCAGATAAAGCAAACCAGGAGAATTGCTAAGCTCCGGATTCATGTTGAAAGAGCTATTGGTAGATTAAAAACCTTTCAAATATTAAATGGAGTCATAAGTTTGGACTTAACACCGTATATGAATCAAATTATTGTCTTGTGTTCAGTTTTTTGTAATATGATGGATCCTCTTGTAAATAAGCATTCTTAACTTTATTGTAAAACCTACAAATGTAAACTTGCAAAGTAAATGCAATGAAAACAAAGATAAATTCTAGTTGGTCATGACAGCATGATAGTATTTATTGTATATAAAATGTAACAGTACTAATTCAACAATATTAATTGTAAATATAAATATATATATATATATATGTGTTTAATCATTGTCATTAAAAAAATCATTTTGATGAACAAAATGGTTTCTTCCATTAAAATTCTGTCACAGACTGTAAAACAATATATCTACATGCCATTTAAACATTATATTGTGGATGTTTAAAAAAGCATCTTAGAAAGCATTTATGGCTGCAATATACATGAACATATATAATGGATTAAGTCTGTTTCTGATACAAAATTTAATTCATCTAAAAACTTAATTAAATAGAACAATAGAATTTAGTTGCAAGCATTGAAGTTAATGACCAAAGGGCCAATTTATATTTAAGAAATTTATCTCTGCTACTGATCACACAATTTTGGAATAATAAACTTTGTATAAAACTGTTTACATTTTTCAAACAGAATGTCCCAAAACTTGCTATCAAAATGAATTCGTTCAATATGCAAGGATTTTCTTGTATAGAAAACTAAATCACACCACTTGAAATTACCTACACCCATTTGCATTTGAATTTGTGAATACCAATGAGAAGACAGTTTTAAATTAATACCTTGATCAGAACATGTGAAATGATAATTGCTATCTTTAATGACATCATTAATTGAACATCTCTATATTTGAATGAACATTTTATTTCAATTAACCCCTCAGAGCAACAGGAACATGAAACTATACCATCTGGTGTGGCACCAAGATATGGAAAATGCTCATTGACTAATAGTCCACACTTTCTTACTACAAACTTCCTATGAGAAAGATTTTGACGGTTGAAATATAAATTTCTAACAACTGGTTCCATTTCAGTACCATATGCTAAGGCTTCATTTGTGACATTCGATTCAGTAAAAACAGATTTTACAATGTAATTATCAAAATTATCATTATCTCTATAAGTGCGAACATTACCAGCAATAGAAGCAGTAATTCGACCAACACGATACTTCCTCCACAAATCATAATCTCTTGTTAACTCTTGAGGACACAATCATCGTGGTTTATAGCAGACGTCAAATATGACATAAAATCTATTTACTCTCAAAAGATCGATGCTCCTCTACTAACTGAGTGATGGTGCTTGGCACATATTCCTCTTCATCTCCATCCTCATCACTTAAACACTGAAGCATTACTGCTGTTGGGGCTATTAAACATAAAATGAAAAAATAATAAAGAAGTGGCATCCTGTCTATAAATCAGCTTGGAACAGACTTATCTTCAATATTGTTCTCACCGTGCACAGTCTCAATATTGAAAAATACACAGGAGTCTTGACAACTAAAATAACTTAATGCGTACGATTTTTTGTTATCTTTGCTATTCTCAATTCAAATTTACTATATATATTATGATATATTTTGATATAGGTAAGATCATTCAATGTACCTGTTCTTTTCAAAAGGCATTGCACTTCACTCTTAATTTCTGAGCTTGACTTCAGGGGTAAATCACTACCTGGGTGGTAATTCTTACGAGTAGAATGAAACTGTCTATCTGCAGATAACTGTATTTCATCTATCCTCAATGGTTTGGAAACTGTACGTGGTCTACTCCACTTACAACTGAAAAATACGTATGTATAGATTAACAGAAATAATATGATAAATAAATACTTATAAAAGGTAAGTATGTGTTTTGATATCAATCTTTCTAAATTTTAATTTTTCAAAATAAAGCCCATCAAAGAACTATTCAAGCCACACTTCCATTTTCACTGAAATATCACCACTCAGTAATAACCAAACACTTTCATTAAATTAAAGCAACTCAAACTTTACACTTGCATTGTGGGCATTCAAGTTAGCCTACCTTGCCCTTGAAGATATCATTTCATTTTGTAATTCATTAATGTATAAAAATTTAGAACTTACAAAAACTAACAAGTAAAATCAATAACAGCATCCAAAAACAATCTAAAAATATATAAAAAAGATAAAAAAAGAAGAAAAAACAGTAGTAAATTAATGCAATAATTTACAATTTAAACTCAAAAATACAATTAGCTTTGAAATTAAAAACTGATGAACTGACCAAATCTTAAGCAGTGATAATGACACAAAAAAAAATAACATAAATACTTACACAAGATCTGTGCAGGAAGCAGTTCCTCTGTCAGAATTTCGGAGACTGAAGTCATTCAGAGCATAAAGCAAAGCACCAACATGCTTACAGGAGCCATCATCACTGAAGAAACAAAATAAAAAATTCTTAAGTCAGATGTCCTTTCAGGCTTTATCGTTTCACTGTTAAGTTTTGATATGTTTTAATCTAATGAACGATTGCAGATGGAGGACATTATTGTGCCCATGATCATCAGCCACTTAATTTTTCATAAGTTAAAAGCTTACAAGAGCTTCTACCATAGTTATATAAATCAAGGTATTTTAGCAATTATATAATTCAAAATTGCAGATTTTATATAATTGACAATGAATAATAACTGAAAAGCAGCAAGGACTACTTAATAAAAGTTAGTAAAAGTTAGATCTGTCATTAACTCAAATCTACTACTTTCATTTATCGAAGCCATTTTCTCGAGAATGCCAGGACTAGTTCGTTACCAGATTAAATACATTTTGACATAAATCATAATTTATGATAAATATATTAAAAATTATTTCTCCATATTTTCTAAAAAAATTATATTTCTGTCTTTGTTGGATAATGATATAAGTAGTAATAGTTCTGTATCAGGAGAGTAATTTAAAACACAAAAAAACAATTATTAAAAGAACTGCTCCCTTCTACATTTTGATTGGTCAGAGCTGCAGAAAAAGTTGCTCAACCATGTCGTCGTTTTTTACCTTTAACCGTGAAACGGTCTATTCTCTTTTTGGGTTGGTAAACTTGCAAAACAGACGTTGCTTTTGAAAGTTGTTTAGGGATCTTTGGTAGAGACAAACGTTCCATCACCTCGGCTACTTTAACTGGCAGAGACGAACACTGCAAAGCAATACCATTAGTATGATGTGTTGTCCCATGACCACTCATTGTCTGTTCACTGAAGTCAATATTGTCCCAAACAAGAACAGTATTTAACTTTTCACCGAAAGATTCTGGTACAAAAACAGGGCCTTTATCAATTTGCAGCTGGGCTAGTGATGTGTCATATCTTACTATAGTTGAATAAGAAGCACTGTGCCCAAACCCATTGAGTATGTCCACTATTTTTTTGGATCCCGACAAATGGCGCACTGTCAACCCAAGGCATAAAGACTTCATAGTCTGCTTGCGTCCCTTTGATTGGAGAAAAATCAGGTCTTGAAGAATTGAAAGAAGTTTCACATTTGTACTTCCATCCACAACAACATACTCATCAATTATAGGATCCTCTGAAGCACCAATTATCCACGCAAACATATTATAAAGAGAATCAGGTATCATTGATTTACACTTATCAAAATTAAAGCTTCCTGAAAGAGGAGGCCAGTCATCATCATACCCTGTTGTCTCTGACAAATCATTTCGAAGCTTTAATGCAGATGTAAATAAAGTATGCAAAACATTTTCACTAAATGGTCTACTTGTTAATTCTGGATCACTTGACGCGTTGGATTCAGACTCTGTTGTTTCACTTGTAGAGGACGGAATTTTCTCCAGATGACGAATATCTTCAATAAACACAATTTCACTCTTTGATTTTTTTGCAGGAAGATGAAACAAGAGTTGTGGAAATTTCAACTTCAAACGTCTCTTTAACTTAGCAGACCTACAATACAGATAAAGATCTTATTAGAAAATAATGGCATGTGACAAGTGTCTACAAGCTTGGTAAAAGGCTGATCAATCAGTCTTTCATGTTGGGTTCATGTGACATATGACATCTTATTTATGCACAATTATGCTATCAAGTGGAAAGACATAAATCTCTCAGATTGCCTTGAAAAATTACCTCCCCTTAATAAAAATAAAACACAGACTATTAAATCATATACTCTGAAACTTTCCTACCTTCAACATTCAGGCAAGTTCAAATAAACTTAAGAATATGAAAACACATCAATTGATGTACATGAGCGCCATAATAATACATACGCATAGATTTTAAAGGTATTAGAATACTTTTAAAGCTGAAACACAATATCTATGTAGTTGATAAACTAGATTGATAACTTCTCCTATTTAACATCTATGTGTATGTATTATTATGTTGCTCATGTAAATCT
>CM060200.1:18299191-18316487 GCA_030562195.1 Nipponacmea schrenckii | reverse complement strand
TTCTTTTCTTCGAGAAGTACTTCAATTTTTTTGATTTTATCATCAACATCTTCGAAATTTTGACTTGATTGTTCTTGACCAATTTCAAGAATTGTCACTCGTTCACAGATGTCGGACATTTTTTCATCAATAATTTTTTTGAATTCATTTTCGAAATGTTTAAAAGCTTTACAGACAGCACTGTCTACAGACTTCTCAATTATTGAGTTCAAGAGTTTAGGATCAAAAGTTCCGTCTTGATTCATAATGTAAATTTGGTGAATAAATACCTTTGTAAGTTGAACACACACATAGACTTATGTTGATACTTGTGATAAGTGATCACTGTTGATCCAATACGTTTACTACATTTCCACTTATTTTCACTTCCATATTGAAAAATTCGTCCACTTTTCTCCAAAAATTCGATTTTAAGGTTTAGGACATCCTTACAGTTAAAGATAGTTAAAAATGACAACCTGTTGAAGGTAGAAAATTACATTTTCTGTTCACTATGATATAGCTACTGATCACTTGTCGCCATCTTTTTTTTTTTTTTCCCAAGGTCCAAGGATGGTGATAAGGTAGCAGCTGCAACAGTGACACCATCTGAAGTCCTGTCTGTATCTCTTCCACCAGCAGCCTCTATTTTCACAGCCGAACTCGTTGCCATTTTACAGGCACTCGGGTTCTTTCAGTCCTCATAATCATTACACAAATGTAAATCTATTCTGATTTCTTTGTCCGCATTACAAGCTATTCATAACACCCAGCTTGTGCACCCGATAATCAGAGATATTTACAAGCTCTCTGGGCCGAAAATGGACCTTGTCCTTTGTTGGCCCCCAGTCATATGGATATACGGGGAAATGACCAGGCAGATGCGGTGGCTAAGGCTGCTTTGTCACTGCCGGTCTCTCCCTTTCCTTGCCTTACACCGACTTTAAGTCGGTGATAAGGACTTTTATTTTGCAACGATGGCAGAGACAAACAATTTCATGCCACTAAGCCTCTCTTGGGGGATTGGCCATCCTACTATTGTGCCAACAGGAGAAATGAAGTTATTTTGTGTCGCTCTCGTCTTGGATTTACTCTCCGTACCCACTGTTACCTGCTCAAGCGAGAGTCTCAACTAGTCTGTGAGCACTGCCAGGTCCGCCTGACAGTGAAACACATTCTGATTGAGTGCACGTATCTCAAACCTATGAGATCGCAGCACTACCGTGCTAGATCCTTGTTTCATCTATTGCGCAACCTTCTCTTTATGAGAAGGTTGTCGCGTTTTTAAAACAGACTAATCTGTATTTTAAATTTTAAAATATATTTTTTGTTATAGTTTTTATTTTGCTACTTTGTTTTTAATGCCCTTTTTGGATTATTTCTGTGATATTGTTTTGAACGTTGTTTTTTGTCACTCATTTTAGGGTTACTGTGATATTTTATATTTTAATGTATTGATGCCTTTCTGGTTTTATTTTAGTTTTGTTTAAAATCGTATTCAGGAGCTATATAGCCCGCTTTGGTGCTGGTGCACTTTAATACATTTCATTTCATTCGATTCCTTTTTATCCTTCATATCAGAAATGACTCGAATCAAAAACGATCCTGCCCATTTCATATGAATCTTCCATCTCCGAGAATTCTCCTCCAATAAAGGATACGATTTGTTTGAAACAGACAGAAGTCTCTTCCACGCCTGGTCCAATTTTATCCCCTATCAAAGACAAATTATCACCAAAATATTACTGTCAATTTCACAATGCCTAGCATCCTTTCAATCAATGCAAGTCCTTTAAAAGAGAATCATTTAGAGACAGGGTAACATTTCTTAAAGACAAAGAAAAAGGTCAGATGTTGTAGTTCTACTATCAACTGAAAGAATAATTGAAGGTAAGCATACATTGTGACCTTTGCAACAGCACAACTCACTGCAGTGCAATGCACCAATTCAAAAATTCTTATACAAACCATGGTGAGGAGTCCATGCTAGACGAAGCATGACAAACAACAATCAGTAACAAATGTACAAAGATATGCGGCCAATTCAAGGGTAGGTCATGTGCAAAGACCATCCTTGTAAACGTTTCTCATGTAAATGATCCGTCAACCACTTATTCTTCTTATGTGTAGCAGGGCTTCCCATAAAACCGTGGGTTCGGGTTGCTCTTAACTGGTTGACCACCTGATGATTACTACACCTGTAATTTAAGTTAAAGTGACTATATGAAATAAAGGATCATTAAAGCAACTGTATGAAAGAAACTGAATGAAAAGTTAGATCTAGATAAATACGCACTACCACATATGCTTTCATTGATGACCAAAGCAACAAAACATTAGGTAAATAAAAATTATTCGAAATTTTTTATCTGCACACTGAAATGATTAAATATTCTTTGTCTTCTTGTAGTGGTAATTCGTTTCAGACAGTAATGCTTATAGGTTTACTTCTTAACTCCTTGGATAGAAAAACAAAAATACCTATTCCTAGCGTCATTTAATGTTATGACATCCCAAACGCATGGAAAGAGATCCCTACTCCTGAATTTTGCTTTCATCATCTTCATCTAAGTGATATTTTAATTCCACCTATCAACGATGCTGCCAAAATTCTACTTCTAATTGACAGAGATTTGGTTGATGCCCACCACTTCCTGGAACAAAGGATGGGTCCACGGATTCTCTCTTTGCTCAAAAATGAAACCTAGGATGGGTAGTGATAGGGGACGTTTATCTTGGAAACACTCACCCTACTTCTCACATCAGCGTCAATAAAACATAAATCTGGTAAAGAATCATTATTCCGACCCTACGAAAGCAGCTTTTCCATCAAGGAGAAATTCCAACCACAAGCAATTAACCATATATTCCAAAATTACTCAAGACGACGACCAAGTTAGACGTTCCCAAGAAGATAAAGAGTTCATGAATTTTATGGAATCACCAATAGCCCAAAACTCAGAAGGTAACTGGGTATCACCATTACCTTTCAGGAATGCTAGACCAAGGTTACCTAATAATAGGGTCAAGTTCTGCGCCGTACAAAATTTCTTTGTAACAGTCTCACTAAAAACAAAGCAAAAAGAGATCATTTCTTCAGTTTCATGCAAGGTATCCTCGATAAAAGACATGCAGAGATAGCACAACCACTTGTCGAGATTTCTATGTTGATGACGGCCTCACATCTCTTCCCATTGAAGAAATGGCTATCGACCTAATGAAACGAACGCAACAAGCCTTGAAAACTCATGGCAACCTGAGACTTCATAACATTGCCTCAAACAGTCGTCTAGTCATACAAGCCTTCCCTTCCGAGGATTTAGGCATTGATTTAGACTTGGACTTAAGTTTCATGCAAGGTATCCTCGATAAAAGACATGCAGAGATAGCACAACCACTTGTCGAGATTTCTATGTTGATGACGGCCTCACATCTCTTCCCATTGAAGAAATGGCTATCGACCTAATGAAACGAACGCAACAAGCCTTGAAAACTCATGGCAACCTGAGACTTCATAACATTGCCTCAAACAGTCGTCTAGTCATACAAGCCTTCCCTTCCGAGGATTTAGGCATTGATTTAGACTTGGACTTAGGTAATGACACCCTCATCCAAAGAAGTTTGAGTTGGAACATTATAGATGATGTTTTTACTTTCAAAGTTTCTGTCGATATAAAACCCTATACTCAACGCAAAGTTTGAGTTGGAACATTATAGATGATGTTTTTACTTTCAAAGTTTCTGTCGATATAAAACCCTATACTCAACGCAGAGTTCTTTCCACCGTCAGTTTGTCTGATCCATTGGATTTACAGCACCTGTCATTAAAGGAAAACTCATTAGAAAAGGTGCATATAAAACGAATGTACAACTTTCCTTCTCTAGATATTTCAAGACAGGAAATTCATGTTTTTAGTGATGCCTCCAAAACCACAATTGCTGCAGTGGCATATCCTTTAATAGAGATCCTTTAATAGAGATGGTTAGGTTCAATAAGGTTTCATTCTGGGTAAAGCTAAGGTTGCTCCTGTCCACGGTCACACTATTTCCCGTCTTGTGTGCTGTCGTTTTAGCTGTGGAAGTAGCAGACACAATTCAAGATCAGCTAGATATCAAAGCTAATTGTGTACAGTTTTATTCCGAAAGCAAAGTTGTCTTAGGTTACATATATAATGAATCTCGCCAATTTTTTATTTACGTATTTAATCGTGTTGATCGTATTAGACCGTCTTCCCTCCAAAACCAATGGTCACATGTGCCTACCGATGAATATCTAGCAGCCTGGCAACAAGATCCATACCCGCATCTCATCTGTCCGATAGCATGTGGCTTAACGAGCCTAGATTTCTGCTTAACGAAAGCTCTATTTCTACCAACCGATTTTTACAACTAGATGACGAAATTAACGACAAAGAGTTGAAACCAAAAGTGTCAGTCTTTAAAACAAAACTCGTTCCACATAATTCAATAAGCACACACTGGTTTGGAAGATTTTTTAATTGGTCGAATCTTGTCAAGACTTTTTCTTATTTAAAACACATCTCTTAAAACTTTGCAGGTATAAACAATTGTAAAGGTTGGCACTGTTGTGATAAATACAAAACAGTACATTTTGACTTTCATTTTTTCTTCTGTTCAAAAATAACACTATAATACTGAGATAAACAGTATCCTATTCTCGGAACGATCCTAGCTAGGATCGATCCTGTAACGTTATGATCTTGGACAGACGATCATTGGATTAAACAGTCGCTTTATTCAGCAAGAATACAGCATATTTTCTAGTCTTTTATTATAGCCGGAAGTACTCAAAAAAACAACCCATCTTTTGGGCATGCGTGACAATGTCTAAACATACGAAAATTACGGACCGGATATGAATTATAGATCTGGCAATGAAATATATATAACAACAACTAAGGATTGACTATGGAATTGGACATGATGCATGAAATAACTTAATATCGTTACATCTTTCCTTCTCAAAAATAAAGAAAATAAACAAATGTTATAGTCTACTTTTGACTGATAGATTATAAGAGTGTTTGTTGAACAATATACACATAAAGTCTTATTTGGACGGATTCACTAATTTGTTTAGTTTCATTACTAGCAAAAAGTTAATGTAGATACACTATTTTGAGTACAATTGAAAATGTTTAGGAGGTTTCACTACACGACCACTACGAGTAGTAATTGGATGTGTTGTTTTTGGAGTTGGTTCTGTAGCAGTTGTTGTTGGTTTCGATGTAGGTTCTGGTGTAGGTTGAATAAATCGTTTTCCTGTTTGTTTCGATGTTGTTGTTCCTGGACTATGGCGTTTGGTTGTTGATGGCTGTTGTGTCTTAAAACTTACAGAGGTTTCCTTAGATATGTTGGTAGTGGGGTTTGTAGTTATCTCGATGTCTGGAATAAACGGCTCAGATGAAGCTTTCAGAAATCTGCGATTTCTTCTAAATATTCTTCCGTCCTCTGTCCGGATGTCATAGGATCGTATATCTACTTGCTGCTCAACTTTAGCTTTGGTCCATTTCTTATCTCTGCTATGGACGGACGGTTGAAGACGAACAATATCACCTGGGTTTAGACTAGGCAATTCTTTTACTCCCTTATTATTATAATTACAGGCTTGTTTTGCTTTTCGTGCAGTTAAACCTTGAGTGACAGAATGATGAATTTCTGGGTTAAGTAGTTTTCTTGCTGTTGGGACAGCTGTTCTTGCTCTCCTGCTAAAGAGTCGTTGGCATGGTGATGTTCCAACAGTTTCCGATGGAGTGTTTCTCCAGTCCAGAAGTGAGAGATAAAAATCTGATCCGGATTCAGTTGACTTTTGAAGGAGAGTTTTAGCGATTTTTACCGCGTTTTCAGCTTTGCCGTTACTTTGTGCATATTCGGGAGAGCTGGTTATGACTTCAAATGAGTACTGTTTGGCAAAGTCTTTGAACTCTTTAGAATTGTAAGGCATGTTGTCGCTGTAAAACTGATCAGGAATCCCATGTGCTGCAAAAATCTTCTTTGTCTTTAAGATAACTTCAGAAGCTGTTTTCTCATGCAGTCTGTCTATCTCAAAATAATCTGAGTAGTAGTCGACTGTGACAAGATAATCTTTATTCTTGAATGTGAATATATCGGAAGCTACTGCTTCCCATGGGCGTTCTGGAATCTTTCTGGAAATCATTGGTTCTTTCTGTTGTTGTTTCTGAAATGTGTTGCAGGTTTCACATTTAGAGATGAAATCCTGAAGATCACCATTCATTCCAGGCCAGTAAACAACTTCGCGTGCTCGACGAAGGCAGGCTTGTATCCCTGTATGAGAGTTGTGAAGTTTTTCTTTGATCTTTGGACGTAATATCTTGGGTACAATGCATCGAAGTCCTTTAAATATTACTCCATCATGTACAGCTAACTCATCACGATATGGAAAATATACTTTCAGCTCATCTGGGGCTTGAGTTTTGTCCTCTGGCCATCCTTTGATAATTATGGCAATAAGAGATTGGAGTGTTAAATCTTGAGCAGTTTCAGTCTGGATCTCCTTGACTTGTGGTTCTGACATCGGTAGAAAGTCAATAATATTGATACTCTCCACATCTTCGTGTTGGTCCCATGATCCTGGATTGTGTATGGAGGCTCTAGAAAGTGTGTCAGCTAAATACATTTCTGGACCACGTTTGTATTTCAGTTCAACATCATAATTTTGCAGTCGTAAAATCAATCTCTGAAAAACGTTTTGGAGCTGATGTCAATGGTTTCTTGTAAATTGTTACTAGAGGCTTGTGATCTGTCCAAAGTAGAACTTTACGACCATAAACATATTGGTGATTTCGTTCCATTCCAAATACAAGGGCTAGCAACTCTTTCTCGATCTGAGAGTATCTCTCCTCTGCTTTGGTCAAGGTTCGACTGGAAAAGGTGATGGGTTGGTCGTTTTGAAGAAGTGCGAAGCCTAACCCTTTTGATGATGCATCGCCCTGACCTTCAGTTGGAGCTTTCGGGTCGAAGTACTTTAATACAGGAGCAGAGGTGACAGCAGTTTTCATTTCCTGGAAAGCTTTATCCTGTTCTTCTCCCCAGGTCCAGGGTACATCTTTATGTGTGAGGCGTCTGATAGGCTCACAGATCTCAGATAATTTCTCTAGGAATCTTGACAAGTATTTGACCATTCCCATTATTCTCTGAACACCGGCTACGTCAGTGGGCTTTTCCATGCGTAGCACTGCATCCACTTTAGCTGGATCGGGCTTAAGACCTTCGTTGGTTAATATGTGACCAAAAAATGGAATCTGGGTACAGTTTATGACGAACTTGTCCTTGTTGAGCTTAATATGTCTATCGCGACATCTCTGTAGCAAGGATCTCAAGTTGTTGTTGTGGTTTGCTGTAGCCTCTGATAATGTTTCGCCACAACCTGTGATAATGATGTCATCAGCAATCTTATACATGCCTGGTAAGCCTTCTAATGCTTGATCTAAAGCTTGCTGGAAGATTTCAGGTGCAGGGCTTATACCAAAAGGCATTCTTAGGTATCTGTAGCGTCCCCATGGAGTTTGGAACGTTGTGAGGTAACTTGATGGCTCATCCAGTTCGATTTGTAGGAATCCTTCTTTAAGGTCTGCTTTGCTGAAAACCTTAACCTTGGATAGCTCAGGAAGTATGTCCTCAATGACAGGTAAAGGGTAGTGACATCGTTTCAAGGCTGTGTTAAGAGGCCTTGGGTCGATACACACCCTGAGAGCACCAGAAGGCTTCTTGATGACTACTAGGCCTGATACCCATTCTGTTGGCTCATTTACAGCTGTGATGATCCCTTTATCCACCATCCTCTGTAATTCTGCTTTCAATGGTTCCTTGAGAGATAAGGCTACTCGACGTGGAGGCATTATGACTGGTTTGATTGATTTGTCAACCTCTAAACTTAGTTTACTTCCGAATTTCCCGAGACCTTCGAAAACATCTTTTAATTCCTGTACTATGTTGTCAGCAGACGAGACAGCGAGACAAATGGACTTCTCAGGAGTTTGAATATTATGAAATTGAATCTTGACTAGTTTCATCTGTTGAGACGTATTTGAACCAAGCAGGGGTATACTGGCTCCTTTAACAACCACAAATTCTACTTTAAACCGTTCCATTGTCTTAGGATTAACAATTCTCAAAATTGTCTTGCCTACAACTGGTATTGACTCTCCGTTGTAGTTTGTTAATCTGTGTGATGTAGACTTGATTTCTGCTGTTTTTGGAAGATATGATTCAGGAAAGCAATTGCAGGCTGCTCCAGTGTCTATTTGCATCTGGATTCTCTTTTCTTCTTTTCCAACCAACATGTCAGCAAATATAGACTTTATTTGATCCTTCTTGTCTACAGAGTTTATGTTGACAAAATATAGAAGAAAATCTTCATCAGAATTTTGAGAGACGTAATGAGTACTCTTTTTCTTCTGGAACTTATTATGGTGACTGCTGCGCATATCTCTATGTGAGTTCTTGAACTTCTTACACTTCTTCGCAAAATGATTCTTAACACCACATTTAGAGCAGGCCTGTCCTAGAGCTGGACATTTATCCCTATCTCTTGCATGGTCTCCACCACAATAGATACAGTCTTTAACCATGAGCTCAGATTTGTTGTTTGAAGAGGTAGGAATCTGTTTCTTGTCATGTCTCTTTCCTCTACTTTTAACAAGATGAACATCTGACTCAGTTGTCTTTCCACCAATCCTTTTAAGTTGTGAGGCTGTTGCTTCCGCGGCTCTACAAATCGTAATACACTTCTCTAGGGTTAGATCCTTTTCTTGGAGAAGCTTTTTTCGGACTGAGTTATTGTTAAGACCACAGACGATTTTATCTCTGATAAGTTCATCCTTGAGAGCACCATAATTACACGTTGTTGCCAAGTTGCGGAGTGTTGAAACATATGTGTCTACAGACTCATCTCCCTCTTGCAACCTTTGGTTAAATAGATAGCGTTCATATATGACATTTGTTTGTCCAACACAGTATGTCTCCCATAGTTCTAGAATTGTATCAATGTCATTCTTTGCGTCATCATCCTCGAAAGGTAGACTATTGTGTATCTCCAGCGCATCAAGGCCAATACACGTTATAAAAGTAGCAACTCTTTGTTTAGGTGGCTTGTTGATCAACCCTGTGACAACTTCATAGGCATCCCAAATCTGCTTCCACTTTTTTCCCAAATTTTGACCAGATTTCCTTTAAGTTCGATATTTGGAGGAAAAGGAACTTGTGAGGTCAGTTGATTTGGTTGGTTTTCCACAATTTCACGCTCATTAGGCATACTGTATGAAAAGTCTTGAATACCACGTGGGACCGAGAGCGTACACTAGACTGTCAATTTGAGTCCTATTTAGTCCTGTATTTTCGAACGAAATACCAGCGGACAACCGCTTCTGACACCATGTAACGTTATGATCTTGGACAGACGATCATTGGATTAAACAGTCGCTTTATTCAGCAAGAATACAGCATATTTTCTAGTCTTTTATTATAGCCGGAAGTACTCAAAAAAAAAAACCCATCTTTTGGGCATGCGTGACAATGTCTAAACATACGAAAATTACGGACCGGATATGAATTATAGATCTGGCAATGAAATATAATAACAACTAAGGATTGACTATGGAATATGGACATGATGCATGAAATAACTTAATATCGTTACAGGTCCTAAGAACTTAGGACAGGTATTAAGACGTCTTAAATTTTAGATACATATAGTTCCTATTCTCAAAACGATCCTACAGGTATCCTAACTTTGCCGTCCTATCCTAACTGAGGACAGGTCACTCTCCAACTTGGAGGTACGAAAATGTGAATTCCTTGTAACGTCACCGACCAATGGGATATCCCTGTGTCAAAACCGTAACAGACGTGAAACTTGACCGAAACAAGTGAAAGTAAACAATGGCGGAGTTAAATCGATGCGCCAATTGGAGCCAGGCGGGGTTGGACAGTTTGGACATTAAATTATTTCCTGGTCTTATATTATAACAGAAAAAGGAAACTCACGTGTGAAAAGTAATTGAACCGTTAGTGTTCCTGTCCGACCTGTTCGAGCATGCTGGCATCGTGGGCCCCAAAAATACAGCAGCAAAATAATCTCAACAAGCCTTGCAAGCCATAAGCATAACGTCGAGGACGTCTTCTTGGGCCGATCGACGTCAAGGAGGCGGGGCTTAGCCATACTTCACAAATGTGAAGTCATTTCATCTCCAGTCTATTATTACTTCAAGGTCTACACCTATAAATAACTAGATCGCTCGCGCGCTATCAAGTCAATGACGACGAGCATGTCAAGCAAGCCAACTTCCGGTTAAGGGCAAAAGCCGCCATTTTGTTAGTAAACAATCAATGACAGCTGATCGTGTACGTGTTAATTTTTTTTTTATTTAAACGGAAAAGATTGTGAAGATAAAGATTTTTTTGGAAAAAATGGATTCTGGAATGACTCAAAAGAAACCGAATGTGCATCATATATAGTGTTAAAGCCACAAAGGACACAAAACAGTCTATTTGATAGAAATATTGTTTTGGACACCGGTTCAGTTGAGTTCAAGCGCTTGGTTATTTTTCATTTTCAACGACTGCTCTTTTGTCTAGGAGTGATTATTTGTCCCACGAATTTAATTTATTGATGAACCATACTCTAATTTGTATTTTATTGTTTTACATAAAGCCAATAAATTATGTATCTGCGATTATTGTTACATGTATTATCAAATGTCATGTAGTTATTGTGAAACATGAAGTCATATACAACTGTTGAACTATTTTGCTATTATAAAAGTCTAAAACCTCCTGTAGGTAACTGACTTTTTTGAATGTTTCTGTTATAAACAGACAGAAATAAAACCCTGACACAGGGACATGTTTAGTTCATTCCAAGCAAATTTCAATTTATTTACAAACCTCTGTAAGATGCAGACATTTTTTCAGCATTATCTGAAAGCTGGACCTTTTCCAACAAAGTTCCAATGGTGCATTTTGCCCTTTTTTCTCGAATCTTAGTGTTCCTCAACTCCTTTCTGGTTTCTTCCAATCTTGTATCAATTTCTTCATATTTCCTCTTGTAGGTGACCTCGTTTCCAGCATAAAAATGCTCGACGTCAATATCATAAATTTTTGGCTTTACATTTGGTATTTCAGCTGTAACTTTATTGCTGTTCAGAGTCGCCCTTGGAGATACCTTTGGCTGCTGGAAAATAAAAACACAAAACATGTACACGCAGAAAAGATTATTTAAGAACAGGAACAAAACAATAACACCAGAATAAATGAATGAAGTTTTACGTTCTACTTTTCTGCACCATATCGGCTAATGAAAAGATAGCTTGCCAGGCAAGGTAACATACGCCCACTAGCAGCTTTGACTTTGAATGAAATATATTTGACAATACAGTAATAATCACAGTATGAAATATTCAACCTTCAGTCATACACTTTTATTATAATTTTACAATAATTCATACTAAATATTTTTCGATTTTGCTGATTTTCAATAGAGTTCATCCTTGGGTGATTACGAGCATTCACACCAAGTATTGTCAAAATCCATCAAGAATTGTGCTTTCTAGAGTGTTAACAAGCTAAAAATTGAACGCGTTTTCAAGAACAAGGGCAATAATTCATACTAAATATTTTTCGATTTTGTTGATTTTCAATAGGGTTCATCTTTGGGTGATTACGAACATTCACACCTAGTTTCGTCAAAATCCATCAAGACTTGTGCCTTCTAGAGTGTTAACGAGCTAAAAATTAAACGCGTTTTCAAAAACAAGGGCAATAATTCATACTAAATATTTTACAGTTTTGCTGATTTTCAATTGGGTTCATCCTTGGGTGATAACGAACATTCACACCAAATTTCGCCAAAATCCATCAAGAATTGTGCCTTCTAGAGTGTTAACGAGCTAAAAAATTGAACGCGTTTTCAAAAACAAGGGCAATAATTCATACTAAATATTTTACGATTTCGCTGATTTTCGATAGGGTTCATCCTTGGGTGATTACGAACAGTCACACAAAATTTTGACAAAAACCATCAAGAACTGTGTCCTCTAGAGTGTTAACGAACAATTGTGGACGGACCGACGGACAGACGGACCGACGGACATGGGTGACGACAATATACGCCCCCCATTTCATGTGGGCGTATAAAAATGAGGGAAATTTTGCCAGGACAGCGGCAATAGGCAGCTCAACTTTTCAACTGTTGAGGGATATTTAACGTGCACTAACCTTGGAAGATGGGGCCTAGGTTTATATAGTCCCATCCCATACGCTTTTTGTATGTCAGTTCCCCCGACCTGCATTACTAACAAGGGAAACGGGGCTGAAAGAGCTCATGGTTAATCATCTAGACCTCTCCCGGGGATTGAAACCTAGGCTAGCGAGCAATAAATAAAACCCAGGATGTCTGATCCAATCTTATGGGTTAATTGCCTGGTTACCTTGTTTTCTTATACTTTTTATACCCATATTGAGCTGTAATTAATTTTATATATGTAAAAAGTTGAAGAAAAAAAAAGGCTCATAGACATACCTGTAGATGAGAAGGAAAATCAAATATGGTTGGAACAGATTCTGGTTTCAAAAATGTGTTTCCCTTTTTAACAAAACATGTTTCTTCAAAATGGCAAGAACAAATGACAGATGAAGACGGTTGAAAACCAGAACGTCTCATGTTTACTAACCAAATTTTGCGTAGGCCGTCATCTTTTGGAAATCTATAATTAAAGAAGATCTGTGAATAGTATTGCCTAACAATTGACATAATATTTCATCTAGAATAATGACTCCTCATCCAAGCATTTGATGTGATGGATGAGAGGCATTATTGGAGTAAAGCCGGAGGCTTAGCATTGTTATGTAGCATACTATCCTAGTTATCGCCCTTTACTATCGCTCTTCAAAGAAAGGTAAAATTAAGTCCCCCTATCACATGACCCAGCACCATAATATAAACCACACAATTTCAACAATTAATCATTATTTAAAGCTATCTGTTGTCTTTTAACTAATCATAGGGATGGGAAATGGCTGGGTAGATGCATGCTAAGACTCCGGCTTTACTCCAATAATGCCTCTAATAATGCCTCTCATCCTTCACATCAAATGCTTGGATGAGGGGTCATTATTTTCCGCAAAGCCTTCGGCTTAGCATTGTTATGTAGCATCTTTAAAGAAAGACAACAATACAATCGGAACTTTCGAATTTTATTTAGATCCAAATACAGACAGACTGAAACCTACATCCGTAATATCTACTTCTCTAAGATAAAACTTTCTAAAGTTTTTAGCAGTTTACCAATCTGCTGCCTTAAGTATATCCGGAACTGAACACCCATTGAAATATGCAGCAGACACGGAAGCTGATCTATATGAATGGGCCTTAAACACATCCGCATTATTTCCAGACAACAACAGTACATCCTTGAGCCAACGAGCAACAGTGCTAGTTGTGACGGGCAAACAAGTACTAAATGAGATCAACAACTGATCTGCCCTATTAGTGGATTTTGTAATGTTCAAATAATGCATCAAAGTATGCATAACACATACTGTTTCATCGTGAAAGTGAGGTAAACTTAGAATATAGCTAGACGAACCGTGGTGGTTTTTCAACAATTGAGTAAAACAAAACTGAATTCGATCATTGTAAATAGACATATTCGAGAGTCTTAATGCTACCAGAGTCTGGGATCTCGGGGCTAAAGCCAAAGTAATCAACGCTACCAATTTATATGTCAACATTTTCAAACTCAAATTCTCAAGAGAAAAAAGAGACGACAAATACTTAAGAACAATAGAAACGTCCCAAATAACAGTATATTTGGGTTTTGGAGGACATCTATTACATACCCCTTTCATCAACCGGCTTATTAATATAGATTCTGAACACCACACATTGCCTAAAATCTTCAAGGTTTGGAGAAGCATAGACTTATGAGTATTAATAAGACTTGCCATGATCCAACATGTAACCAAGATATTGTAGTAATCTTACTTCAGTGGTAACAATGGGATCAAAACCCCACGACTCACCAAAAAATCCATTGTTTCCATGCAAGGTCATACTGTTTGTTAGAACCCTTTCTCCAGGAACCAACGAGGACATCAACAACTGACTCTGGAATGCCTCTATCTTTGAGATATCTCCTGATACAATCGCTGCGACAAGAGACATCGACTTGGCTAAGAGATGACATGTTCCATCGTGCGCCATCATTAATAGGTCTTTGTGTCGAGGTATCCTAAGAGGAAAAGAAACCAAACAATTCAGAAGCACTAGAAACCATGGATGAGAAGGCCAAAATGGCACAATAATAATAGCTCTACTAACTCTGTCTATACAAATCTTGTTTAAAATTTTACCTATCAGTGAAAATGGTGGAAAAATATATGGTAGCAAATCTGCCCACGAAAAAGAGAAAGCATCACATTTATAAGAATCTGGTTCAGGAAACCATGAACAAAATTGAGGCAACTGACAATTCAAACGTGACGCAAACAAATCTATATCAGGCCAGAACAATTGGTTACATATCCTTACAAAAATATCATGCTTTATCATCCACTCAGTTGAATCAGAAAAATGTCTTGATGAAAAATCAGCTAAACTATTTGTTTTGCCTGGTATATAAACAGCAGATATATAAAGCGATCTCTCCAATAATCATCCAATAATTTTGATGGCATTCCACCCATATTATTAACATAAGAAACTGCACAAACATTGTCAGATCTAACCTCAATATGAAGGCTTAATGAGTCAGAAAATAGAGACTTCAACCCAAAAAATATAGCCAATAGTTCCAAAAAATTTATGTCATTTTGACTTTCTGCTACCGACCATCTACCGCCGAATGAAATATGTTCATTATAATATAAACCCCAACCTTCCAAGGAGGCGTCAGTTGTAAAAATACTGAGGGATTATCCTGTCTTATGAGTTTGCCATTCTTTTCTCTAATATTGTTAATCCACCAATGTAAATCATCAACCCCTTCTGGAGAATTCATTATCATAATTCATGGAACTTCCTAAACTTTTCAATTTATCCCTTTCTAAATTCCTATAATGCAATTGTGCTTCGAAGACAGCATAGAAGGCATTTATTAGTAAACCTATAAATGACGCAAGAATTCGAACTGAAATTGATCGACGGTTTTCTAAAATAAAATTGGCACAACCACAAATTTTGCTTACCTTCTCCGGTGTCAAAAACACCTTATACTTAACTGAATCAATAAAAAAAACAAAGAATACTATTGTTTGACAGGGTTCAAAACTTGATTTTTTCTCATTTATTGTATATCCTAATGATACCAATTTATCTTTAATAACCTGTGTATCATTGTAACATTTTAATTTATCTTGATTTATAATAATTACACCTTATACCTTGAAATCTAAACCAGGCATATACAGGCTTCAAAATTTTGGTGAACACTCTGGGAGCACTGGATAGTCCGAAAGGTAGACAAACAAAATGATATAAAACTGGATTCCATGAAAATTTTAAATATTTTTGATAATTCTCATGAATAGGAATACTAAGAAAGCTTGCCAGGCAAGGTAATATACGCCCACTGGCAGCATTTATTTCAAATAAAAACTTTTTAGTAAGTTTACAATAAGTGGAATGAAATATTCAACCTTCCAACCTATTTTTTTCTAGGGTCTCTAGTTTCATTAAAAACTGTCAAGAATTGTACCTAATAACAACTCATTACGTATTTCGACTTTGGCGAAAACGTATTGTAATCGTTCGGATTATTTTATTACGTATTTCGACTTTGGCGAAAACGTATTGTAATCGTTCGGATTATTTTATTTTTTGCAGTGCGTTCTTCGAACGCACTGCTTTGTTTTCGAAATGACTATTTTTTTTTTTGTCTCTTTCTGGTCACGCTCCCCAGCCATAACTGCAAATGTCTTACACAATCTGGCGTGATATTGTAACGTAATCTAGTGCTCGTTGTTGTTTAAATGTAAAATGACGCATTTTTGTTCTACCGGAAATGACGTAGAACGTCACAAATTTTATTTTTGTTTACTAACTCACGGCTCGTTTTTTTTATCCAATCTGGTTCGGACTTTTTTTATTTACTACTTATAACTTAGATTTACATAATAGCACTTTAAAAATTTTGAAATTTTTACTTTTGTTGCTGACTTTTGAATTTTAAAATTTAACACTTTTTCTAACTTTTGCAATTTTGATTAGATCGTAATCAAAATTTGCAGTTAGATAAACATTTTTCTTGTCAAGAAAAATCTGTTTTCAAAAAGTCGACATCACTTCCGGTTTCGGCGTCATACGTCGCTAAACTTCGAATTTTCACTTCCGGAATTCTAAAGATATTTGAATTTTTTTTTTGCAATTAGTTACTATTAACCCATAATGATTTTATAATTAACAAAAATTGAACCGGAAGTAGCAGATCAGTCGCCATCATTAAACCACTTACTTTTTTAAAGTGAAAAAATTTGGGGCCCTTTGGGGTTAATCGGACAATTGTAATTTTGATGTCTATGTAATCTTCAATCGATTGCTAACAATTCTTAGGAAGCCGAATTTTGAATTTCGATTTAGCTTACCTTTCATTTCCCGGGTTTTTTTTTTTCACTCAGTGCCTAATTTTCCAACGTTCATATATCGTGACCTTGACCTTTGGTGACCATGTGACCTGCACAAAAGTTGTTGCCCTTGTCGAGATCTATCCATTGATGTCTTCATTTGTGTTGTGCAATGTCAACTTCCGGTTTTACAGCCATTTGAAAATTTCACTTTTTAACTTCGAAGAGCTCTGTCACGTGACCTAATTTACATACGTCAAAATTTCTTTTATGTCCTTATTACGCGTAATTTATTCTTTCCAATGGTGTATAACACTTTATATTTTGATCAAAATTGCGCTTTTTAATATTTGAAAATTTTTTTCTTAGTTCTATATTAATTGTGCGTGATTTATGAAAAAGCACGTGTTTTTTTTTAAATTTACGTCTCATTTCTTCACAAAAATTGGTAGATGAGTAGACAATTATTTATCATTAAAGATTCCGATAAAACATTTTCCGAAATTAGCCGGAAACGTCCGAAAATGACCAAAAAATGTAGAAAATCACAGAAATCGGAATTTTCGGATTAAATTTTTGCACAAACTTGCAATTTTATTATTAAACAGAATTAGTGCCATCAATATCTTCATTTTTTATGTATGCCGTATATGCAAATTTCTAACCGTTTGATCGCCATCTTGAAATATGCAAATTATTGGAAAAATACTACTCGTCC
>CM060200.1:18125800-18298691 GCA_030562195.1 Nipponacmea schrenckii | reverse complement strand
ACAGCTGTAGCATGTTCAGCATAATATGGTTCAAGCTGATACCGTTGTATTAATAGGTTCAAAGTAAAAGGTCGCTAGGACGCTCAAGTCAACATTTATTGGTAGAAAGTCTTTGTCTTCATACTAAAAAGATCCATGATGCCGAAGTTCAACTTAACCAATTTCAGTAGGAAAATGTTCCTGCTGGTGTTCCCGTATATCTTAGGAAAGCAACTACCAAACTTATGCAGCAGTTAATAAATCAGCTTAATCTGAGGTTAAACGGTGATGATCTTCTTGTTGCTCCGGACAGATTTCAGCCTACTTTGCTCAACAATAGAGCCAGATTTCCAGTTCTTCTCGCAAAGGATTGTCTCCTCCCAAAGTTGATAGTCGTGTCCTTCCAACATCAACAACTGCTGGAATTAACTGCACCATCAATAAGTTAAGCAGAAAGTTCTGGTGGTTACCATCTGTCAGGAGCACTGTTTCCAAGATATTTTAAAGAAGGTAGGTACTTTCTTAATGACTTACGTAAAATGAAGTTCAGGCCGTCGTCAATGATTGTCCACTAACGTCTAACTAACTAACGTCTGGGGATCTTGATGATTTACAACCAATTACTCCATCAAAGCTGTTACATGGTTATGAAATCAATGCTTTGCCTCATCCTGTTGTAAGCGATCAAGATGTAGCAGATGTTGACTACCCGACTCTTTTATCGCTCCATAAAGCTTTGAAACGTCGATGTTTGATATACAGTAACTAACGCATCTAATTATCCTTACCTTTAACTTACACCTTGTTTTATCATAATGCTAATACTAATACTATTACTGTTTTTAACAATAACACCTACTAAGTTAAAAAGCAAGTTCTGAGGTAATCAAAATGGAAATGTGGTTCTTGTTCATGATAAAGATTTACAACGAAGTCTATGGAAGCTATCTATAGTTCAAAAACTGTTTCGTCGTTAAGATGGTTTAGTTCGAGCAGTAGAGATCAGAACAAATCATGGTAAAAGCAACATATCGATTCATTTGAATGACTCTGGAGATTATGACTATTCCACAGCAGGTGCTCAGAAAAAGTTAACGTGGTGATAATGCAATATTAACCTAATTTCCTGTAGAAATAAAATGCGTTGAACAATATATTGGCGAAACCTAAAATACATAGCGTACTCGTTTAAGTGGTCATCGCTTTGAGATTCTCCATAAAAAAGATAGACCAATCGAAAACCATTTCTATCAACCAATCTTCCATTGAAGATCCTCTAAGGTTTGGGTTATTACAACAATCAAACTTAAAAGGAAGCGACTGCAGAGTTTCTGGATTGATCAATTACAAATAGTTTTACCTCACGGTCTAAATATCCAGCATGCCAATCGGATTATATCTTTTTCACCACGTACGATTCTCCAGGCAAAAATTCCTCTGTGATCGTGAAACGCTTTTATAAGAAACTCCAAGATGAATTCACTGCCTATACAAAACGTTTGGTGATTGCTTACAAAAGGAATAAAATCAGAGTAATGTACTTGTACATGGTAGATTAGATCCCCTTTCATTACCTCCCTGGAGGAAAAATATCTCGATAAGCAGACAATTTCTTATCAATACGATGTTTACTGAAATTCATAGCACAGTTTCCACTTGTGACCTAGGCAAGTGCTTCTATAGAAGAGTTATAACATCCTGAACTGCCACACCAATAGTGGGTGTCAAAAACACTCCCTTACATGCCCTTGGTCATTTCAACAAATATCAATTAGCTATAGAAACAGATTTATTAATGTAATGGAGTGTTTTTGACACCCAATATTGGTGTGGTAGTGTAAGACACATGAGGTGCGATATATAAGATTCTAACCCTACTAAACTCCCGGAACAGTTGCTAATTGATGAAAATCTAAGTAACGATACAGACAAAGTGCAAAAAATCCGACTGTCGAAGCCCAATTTACCACCTTGCCCATTACCACCTTGCCCATTACCACCTTGCCCAAATGTTCTTGGATTACCACCTTGCCCATTACCACCTTGCCCAAATGTTCTTGGATTTCTTATTTCAGATATCGTGTGACTTTACCTTTTGACAAACTTTATTTATTTTAGCAATTTTAAATCAATGGTTGTTTTCATCATTCTGTTACTCGTCCCATAAAAGCAGACATGAATGAATGGAGTTTTACATCGTACACTTCAAAATGAAATGACCTGTTTCCCATGTTATAAGCCAATCTGTCAAACGTCTCATAAAAGCACACTTAAATGAATGAAGTTTTACGTCCAACATTTCAATGTTGGATTTAGAATTGTTAAGCCTTACTTCCCAGGACCAAGTTTCTATAGCAATAAGTGCCAATAAGGTACCTAAGTTCATTTACAAAGTGAAATAGTAAGCATACCCTGCCTCATGGTGGCTAATATCTAATAATAATCTATAATCGTTAGAGTGTATTTCTACCACAAACATATCAATATATAAGACATACTGTTAACAAAACGTGTATTACAGTATTTTCATAATGGTAGAAGAGTTAGAGTATTTCTTCTCGAAAGTACTGAGCGAGGCATTAAAAAATGTCTGTTTTGTCTTGGAAACCTAACACACTGATCAACCTGTATAATCTGTATTCTCATAATATCTTTTTCGACACGATCGTTATTTTGATAAGCCATCAACGGTCGGCAAAGAAACAGACTCCAAATTGTGAAGACCCATTCATTGTATCAAGGGACAGAACAATTCTATATTATAAATATTTAATTGTAGTCTGAGGCTGTTATGGGAAAAGTTTGCACTGATGTGACATTATTTAGATAATGAAAACATGACAGCGAGGTGATAAGAAAGAACCATGGCGTCCCTTATGAAAAATGAAAACAACCAAGTTTATAGAGATATTTTGATGAAAATCTTCTGTAGGAAAGAACCAGGTACTTTATTTTACTTTTATCAATTTATAGGACATCAAGAATAGGACAAAATCTAATAAACTCTTTTCTTCATTTTGCGATTTCAAATCGAAGTAAAAAACTTATAATAAACAGACTCAAGGTCCAGGTTTGTTTACGAGATAAAGTTCTGCTTTCAAAGTGTTTTTCATTATATAGTGAGAGAATTATATAATTTATCATACTTTCGGCGTAAATAACAAATTATGCATAAAGAATAGGCAAAAGGCGACGCTTTATTACGGTTGTTACGGTTACGGTCTTAAAGGTTGGCTCCCCATCGAACCTGGCCCAATGATTTGTACAAACGAAGCATTAGCCTGGTCCCCGTCCAGCAACTCGCATAGTACGGCGAAACGTAGGTCGACAACATTCGCCATTTCTTGGTGGCCAGTGGTACCCGCGGACATAATATGTGGCACGCCAAACGTGCAAAATTTCACACCGAGTCTCAACAGGCGGATTGTTTTGGTTTTGAATGCGGGTAAAAGGGCGTCCGACTTAGAGTGACGGCGGTTTGAGACTAGGCAGCCTGGTCCGAGCTTGGGGAGGTGGAAGTAAGCGTCCCCCACCCCTTGCGGCCCTAATGGTCAATGAGACCTCTTGGCCTTGAACTTTGAAGTAAGCAACATCATATATTGCTGGCTAGCAATGGGTTTCTTTTACCTAGGATTTGGTCCTGAAAGATGAGCTGCTTCAAACCTCCTGTTGACATTAATCCCTCTTTAGTCGTGGTCGAAAATCACAATTATACTCGCCATGTTATTTTAAAGAAGATCTTGTCCTGAAGAGACTTGAATTTAAAACATGGATTACATCTTGAATATCTTTTCTTCTCACAGAATTGGTTACACTTTAAAAAATCAATCTTTGGGTAATTTCTGGTTTATTTTGTTAATCTGAATAGCTGTTTGATACACTAAACTAAAGTTAGAACAGTGTCCTTTTGCTTTCTGAAATTCTAGATAACTCACTTCACTTGACCATCTAGTGTACAGATGTTTGTTTCTGAAAGAAATCCTGTCTCAGTTATAGAAAACTCTTATTTTAGAATCGAAATTAACTTTTTACTACAAGACAAAGTAAATATACTGGTATCAAGGATTACTTATTACTTCATTCATTCATCCATGGATAGACTGAAAAAGGAAGATAAATGGATGGATAATCTATGTCTAGGGTTACAGCATGTTACTTTTCAAAAACTTTATTTGTTTTAAATAAACCTAACCTTGCCTATAGTTTATTTCCCACAATGTTTGTGAAATGTCTTCACAGTTTGACGTCCTACATTTCAATGTTGGGTTCATAATTATTATTTTATTATTATATATTGATTTTTAATGTGAATGGACAGAGTATAATTCTGTTTGAATTTTGTAAAATAATTTTTCAAGTTAATTAGAAGTCCAAGAATAGTCCCCATCAAATATTTAAAATCACCTATGTTCAATATCATGCAGGTTAAATGTGGACAACTTCAATAAGGTATAGTTAGAAATTTGATTTCAAGGACGTTACAATTAAATCAAACTAGATATCAAAGTACGAAAAGGCCTTAAAACTCGGGGACAAAAATGTCGTGGGAAAGCATAGTGACAACTCTAGTTTAAAGTGATTTAAAACCAATCTTTATAATTTAAGATAGCACTACCTGTTCTGAGAAGGGATACACAACGTTTCCAGAACAACAATATTGTTTAAAATTATTCCAGGAAAAAATCCAAGATGGCGGAGGTAGAGACAGCATGCGGGGAGAAAGTATTCTAAATTACTTTGGTAACCCTAAATCAAAAGATGATTTGTCAACATGTGGAGGTGTAGAAACTAATCCCGGAACCCGATCCAGGAAAGACAAATGCAGACGACAAACTGACGCGAAGCAGGTTACATCAAGTCACATGACAAACATGGCCTCCAAAACAATAATACATAATACTAAAGATTCTGATAAGACGATTAAAAACTTAAAATTCTTAACCTGGAATGTATATGGTTTAAAAATCAAATTATCTGACATTGATTTTGTTCGCTATTTACTAAATTTTGATGTTATTTACCTTATTGAAATATGGTGTGGAGCAGAAATAGAACAAAGCTTAAAAGTGATATTCCCAAACTATATACTAGTAAATTTTGTCAGAGAAAAAAGTAGAGGTGGTGTCATTGTTCTCTACAGAAACTGTTATAAAAATAATAATAAACTACACGTAATATTTCAACGTACAATTTATCATAAAAATGGTGTTCAACGATTACAATATAAATGTGAGGAGAAGATATTCTGAAGATTTGACCATTCGTTTTTTGGATGGATTAATGATCTGATAGCTGGTTTCGTCTACATTGCACCAGAATCTTCTCCAATCCATAATAATATTGATGGTTTCGACAGTCTTGAAGAGAACATACATAAAGTGCTTGCAAATAATACTTCAGACTTTATTCTATTAACTGGAGACTTCAATGCCAGAACTGCAGAACAACCTGACTTTCTTAATGATGATTCAACTATTTTCAAAAACTACTAAACCCTGAACAAACTGCAAAAATTACTAACCACAGTCAACCCTTTAATTTGTCGAATTACAAAACAAACGATGGTGATTATCTTGAGATACTTAATGATGATATATAACGGAACATGAGGTTTCAAGAGGCTTTAGAGGCTTAAAGACAAGTACCTCCCCTGGCCCAGATGGTCTTTGCATAGATGTGTTCAAATGAAGTATAGATCTATTCACCCCTATTCTGTGCAAATTGTTTAATAAAATATTAAATTCACAAAATTATTTTCCGGAAAGCTGGTCCGAAGCCTTAATTGTCCCTCTTCACAAGAATGGATCATTTGCTGATACAAGTAGCTATAGAGGCATTTCACTGTTAGATTGTATGGGTAAAATGTATGCCTCAGTTCTTAACAATAGACTCCAGCAATGGTCTGATATGAATAACATGTATAATGAGGCTCAAGCAGGTTTCAGACCTAAGTATTCAACCATAAATAAAATATTTACCCTCAGTGCCCTTGTCGAGAATTATTTGAGTAAATCAACAGGAAGATTATATTGCCTGTTTGTGGATTTCAAGAAAGCGTTTGACTCTTTAAACTGTCAGAAATTAATGTCTCTGCTTTTCTCCCAGGGCATCGAAGGTAGATTACATAATGCCTTATCTAACATGTATAAACTGTATCTGCCTGTATAGGAGTTAGGAAACAAAATAACACCATATTTCACATGCTCCTCCGGGTTGCGCCAAGGTTATGTTTTAAGCCCTCTATTATTCTGTTACTAGCGCTTATTCCCGGCTCCGCCCGGGGTTATTTACCAGTCACTTGAATGTCTTGACTTTCATACCCACCAACACAAACCACACACATATACACACAAAAAGCTCAATAGTTTGGATGGCTGATTGATATTGGTTATACAGCTGCATTGGATGCCCCTTGACTGATCAGTCTTGAAGGACTTCAGGGTAGACTACGTCTCTACTGGTGTCAGTAGATTTCTGGGGTATGGTAATTGATTAAAAGAAATATCGTGGGCATGAAATATTTTTTTTAATTCAATGCATGAGTAGTTGGTAGTGAAAAAACATTCAGTACCGGTACTTTAAAGTTAAAAATATCGGCGCCGAATAATTGAGAGGCATTCTATTGGTTTAAATTGTAGACATGGTTATCAGAAAACAATTTGTCATCGGCCTTCACGCACTTGATAACCGTTTGTAAATCTAATAGCCAAAGTAAATAAAAGAAAATTATACCGTTTCACTCGGCAGTCTTCGGTGTTTTTTTTTTTGACAAGGTAAACAACGAATGTGTAAACAAAGACACAGGTGCTCATCTTTGCACGCACGCACGTTTAGTGTGTTGTCATGTAAAGAGTTTAGTGTGTTGTTGTCATGTAAAGAGTTTAGTGTCTTGTTGTCATGTAAAGAGTTTTATGTGTTGTTGTCATGTAAAGAGTTTAGTGTGTTGTAATGTAAAGAGTTTTGTGTGTTGTTGTCATGTAAAGAGTTTAGTGTGTTGTCATGTAAAGAGTTTTGTGTGTTGTTGTCATGTAAAGAGTTTAGTGTGTTGTCATGTAAAGAGTTTTGTGTGTTGTTGTCATGTAAAGAGTTTAGTGTGTTGTTGTCATGTAAAGAGTTTTGTGTCTTGTTGTCATGTAAAGAGTTTAGTGTGTTGTTGTCATGTAAAGAGTTTAGTGTGTTGTTGTCATGTAAAGAGTTTAGTGTCTTGTTGTCATGTAAAGAGTTTTATGTCTTGTTGTCATGTAAAGAGTTTAGTGTGTTGTTGTCATGTAAAGAGTTTAGTGTCTTGTTGTCATGTAAAGAGTTTTGTGTCTAGTTGTCATGTAAAGAGTTTAGTGTCTTGTTGTCATGTAAAGAGTTTTGTGTCTTGTTGTCATTTAAAGAGTTTAGTGTGTTGTTGTCATGTAAAGCGTTTTGTGTCTTGTTGTCATGTAAAGAGTTTTATGTCTTGTTGTCATGTAAAGAGTTTAGTGTCTTGTTGTCATGTAAAGAGTTTAGTGTCTTGTTGTCATGTAAAGAGTTTAGTGTCTTGTTGTCATGTAAAGAGTTTATTGTCTTGTTGTCATGTAAAGAGTTTAGTGTCTTGTTGTCATGTAAAGAGTTTAGTGTCTTGTTGTCATGTAAAGAGTTTAGTGTGGTGTTGTCATGTAAAGAGTTTTGTGTCTTGTTGTCATGTAAAGAGTTTTATGTCCTGTTGTCATGTAAAGAGTTTTGTGTCTTGTTGTCATGTAAAGAGTTTAGTGTCTTGTTGTCATGTAAAGAGTTTTGTGTCTTGTTGTCATTTAAAGAGTTTTGTGTCTTGTTGTCATGTAAAGAGTTTAGTGTCTCGTTGTCATGTAAAGAGTTTAGTGTGTTGTTGTCATGTAAAGAGTTTAGTGTCTTGTTGTCATGTAAAGAGTTTTGTGTGTTGTTGTCATGTAAAGAGTTTTGTGTCTTGTTGTCATGTAAAGAGTTTTATGTCTTGTTGTCATGTAAAGAGTTTTGTGTGTTGTTGTCATGTAAAGAGTTTAGTGTCTTGTTGTTATGTAAAGAGTTTAGTGTCTTGTTGTCATGTAGAGTTTAGTGTCTTGTTGTCATGTAAAGAGTGCAGTGTCTTGTTGTCATGTAAAGAGTTTTATGTCTTGTTGTCATGTAAAGAGTTTAGTGTCTTGTTGTCATGTAAAGAGTTTTGTGTCTTGTTGTCATTTAAAGAGTTTAGTGTCTTGTTGTCATGTAAAGAGTTTAGTGTGTTGTTGTCATGTAAAGAGTTTAGTGTCTTGTTTTCATGTAAAGAGTTTAGTGTCTTGTTGTCATGTAAAGAGTTCAGTGTCTTGTTGTCATGTAAAGAGTTTTATGTCCTGTTGTCATGTAAAGAGTTTAGTGTCTTGTTGTCATGTAAAGAGTTTAGTGTGTTGTTGTCATGTAAAGAGTTTAGTGTCTTGTTTTCATGTAAAGAGTTTAGTGTCTTGTTGTCATGTAAAGAGTTCAGTGTCTTGTTGTCATGTAAAGAGTTTTATGTCTTGTTGTCATGTAAAGAGTTTAGTGTGTTGTTGTCATGTAAAGAGTTTTGTGTCTTGTTGTCATGTAAAGAGTTTTGTGTCTTGTTGTCATGTAAAGAGTTTTGTGTCTTGTTGTCATATAAAGAGTTTTGTGTGTTGTTGTCATGTAAAGAGTTTTGTGTCTTGTTGTCATGTAAAGAGTTTAGTGTGTTGTCATGTAGAGTTCAGTGTCTTGTTGTCTTGTAAAGAGTTTTGTGTGTTGTTGTCATGTAAAGAGTTTAGTGTGTTGTTGTCATGTAAAGAGTTTAGTGTGTTGTTGTCATGTAAAGCGTTTTGTGTCTTGTTGTCATGTAAAGAGTTTTATGTCTTGTTGTCATGTAAAGAGTTTAGTGTCTTGTTGTCATGTAAAGAGTTTAGTGTCTTGTTGTCATGTAGAGTTTAGTGTCTTGTTGTCATGTAAAGAGTTTAGTGTCTTGTTGTCATGTAAAGAGTTTAGTGTCTTGTTGTCATGTAAAGAGTTTAGTGTATTGTCATGTAAAGAGTTTAGTGTGTTGTCATGTAGAGTTCAGTGTCTTGTTGTCATGTAAAGAGTTTTGTGTGTTGTTGTCATGTAAAGAGTTTTATGTCTTGTTGTCATGTAAAGAGTTTAGTGTCTTGTTGTCATGTAAAGAGTTTAGTGTCTTGTTGTCATGTAAAGAGTTTTGTGTGTTGTTGTCATGTAAAGAGTTTTGTGTTGTTGTCATGTAAAGAGTTTAGTGTCTTGTTGTCATGTAAAGAGTTTTGTGTCTTGTTGTCATGTAAAGAGTTTAGTGTCTTGTTGTCATGTAAAGAGTTTAGTGTCTTGTTGTCATGTAAAGAGTTTAGTGTCTTGTTGTCATGTAAAGAGTTTAGTGTCTTGTTGTCATGTAAAGAGTTTAGTGTGTTGTTGTCATGTAAAGAGTTTAGTGTCTTGTTTTCATGTAAAGAGTTTTGTGTGTTGTTGTCATGTAAAGAGTTTAGTGTCTTGTTGTCATGTAAAGATTTTAGTGTCTTGTTGTCATGTAAAGAGTTTTGTGTCTTGTTGTCATGTAAAGAGTTTTGTGTCTTGTTGTCATGTAAAGAGTTTAGTGTCTTGTTGTCATGTAAAGAGTTTTGTGTGTTGTTGTCATGTAAAGAGTTTTGTGTGTTGTTGTCATGTAAAGAGTTTAGTGTCTTGTTGTCATGTAAAGAGTTTTGTGTCTTGTTGTCATGCAAAGAGTTTAGTGTCTTGTTGTCATGTAAAGAGTTTAGTGTCTTGTTGTCATGTAAAGAGTTTAGTGTGTTGTTGTCATGTAAAGAGTTTAGTGTGTTGTTGTCATGTAAAGAGTTAAGTGTCTTGTTTTCATGTAAAGAGTTTTGTGTGTTGTTGTCATGTAAAGAGTTTAGTGTCTTGTTGTCATGTAAAGAGTTTTGTGTGTTGTTGTCATGTAAAGAGTTTTGTGTCTTGTTGTCATGTAAAGAGTTTAGTGTCTTGTTGTCATGTAAAGAGTTTTGTGTGTTGTTGTCATGTAAAGAGTTTAGTGTCTTGTTGTCATGTAAAGAGTTTTGTGTCTTGTTGTCATGTAAAGAGTTTTGTGTCTTGTTGTCATGTAAAGAGTTTAGTGTGTTGTCATGTAGAGTTTTGTGTGTTGTTGTCATGTAAAGAGTTTTGTGTCTTGTTGTCATGTAAAGAGTTTAGTGTGTTGTCATGTAAAGAGTTCAGTAAAAGGTTTTGTGATGGTTTTAAATAAGACTCTCTTGTTGTTGTTTCTGGTGTCTATTAAAATCAGGACGGTTAAATGTTATGATCTTGCCCTGCTTATTCTGAACTCTCACAACAGCTGATCGAATATTATTATCACCACCTTGTAAAATTCTTATAACTATACCCATTTCCCAATTTAAACAAGGAACTTTATCCTCAAATATAACACGACATCACTCCTTTTTACACGAGAACGATGATGCTCGCGCAAAAAACGTCGAAAACTTCTTATTAAAGATGAAGTGCTAGCATAAAACTATGTAAATGTACAGCCCTGCTAATGACACAAGAATATAATACTATGAACACCTTCTTCATATAACCATCTTTGGAGCAAATGTCCTTGACAAATCAACACCTATATTTGAGAGTACATAATCATCAGACAGTCTGAACTCGGGCAATGGCGGCGAAATAGGTACACCATACGACTTTCCTTCTAATCTCTTGCAAGGAATACATTTTAATATCTCAGCTCTAACAATTTGTCTCCCACGAAAAATCCAAATTTTCCGTCTTAACTGAACAAGAGTTTCAGTTGTTCCATTATGATGAACATCTAAATGACACTTAATAATAACCAATTTGGTCATATTGAAATCAGCATTATGGAGTTCAGAACAAACATTGCGACTTACATCTAGATCTAGATTCTACTTGTGACAAACCTAATACTAAATTATTCCAATAATGATAAAATTTACTCTCTAAGGGATCATCCCAACTTATCTCATTATTACACAATGTTTGGAAATATAACTTAAACATTAATACTACTGGGGATATCAAGCCTACAGGATCAAAGAATTTAGCGGTGGTTCTTAATACATGTCTCTTAGTAACTAAATCAGTTGGCACACATGACAAAAATCAAACTGAAAGGTATCAAACTTATTTTCCAATTTTTGCCCAAGTACACTACTATTACAATTTTGAACAAATTCTGGAAATTCAGTACTATCCTTTAACATTGTCATTAACTCTGCTGAGTTTGAACACAATTTTCGCATATTAAACCCACCTTGATGCAATTTCAATTTGCCTAATTCACATAACTCAAAAGCAGAATTAACATCTTCTGTGCCACATGCAAAATCATCTACATACAGAGAATAAATAATCTTATCCAAAATATTCTTGTTATCAAAACAATTTCTTAAATGAAAACGAAGAGTGGCATTAAATAAAAGACTGGACGTCACTCCAAATACTACTCTATTAAACCTTAAAACATCAATCTCTGGATTTTTACTTAAAGGATTATCTACCCATAAAAATCTTTAAAAATTTCTATGGCTTTCATCAATACTAATATCTAAGAATGCTTTTCGATATCTTTTTTCAAACTACTATTATTACTGGGACATATAATTGAATATTGGTTATTTCTAATTTAGCATTTGAATTGTCTTCCCCCAAAAATATTCTATCGTTATTTATTAATCTTTGAAGATGGATTTTGAAGGGTAGACCAATGTTAACTTTTCTGTGTTCAAATAAGGGATAGAGGGGCCAGTTTATGTAAGAAACCCACCTATTCCCAATAAGCTTATTGTAAAATACCACCCTCTTTTTGAACCCTTCATTATTTTGAAATTTTGTGATATTGGCCAAATTGATAACAGCGGTTCTAACTGCCGCTTCATTGGCATCAGCTGCTACATTTTCTTGTTGAGATTGTACTCCCCCATCTCCAGTATCTGGTAACCAACCTGGTGATGTGGTATAATCTTTTGGATAAAGTAATGTTTTCAACATAGTGTCAAATTCGCCTGGGTGTTTGATTGTTTCAATCGTATTTGAACCGGCTTCTAAAACCATTTCACTGAATAAAGAGGGGAAGAAATTGTTTTCCAGGCTAAGGTTCTGCTGAGGCACACGGTTTTGGTTGGGTGTTCCGTCTTTAATTTTGAAATCACAGCGGAAGTAAGCGTCGGAAAGAAGTAGCCAATTGGACAATGAATTGATTTCAAACGTTACTCGACCCCCATCATTAATCTGACTTTTGGACCCGACGGTGGGGGATATAATGATGTAGTCTTCTTTTTTCTTATTGAATGTATATTCTATTGGTTCATAAAGTTGAAAGATTGGATCAAGTTTTGCCATTTTTAATAACAGGATTTAGACCTTATCCCAACACTTTGAATCCTTTACCTTGTTTCGCTTTTTGTCTCAGTTCTCTTATTTTGCGCAATTCATCTAATTCATTTTTTTGTTGGACAGATTTGCTAATTGAACTCGCTGCTTGCCCCACTGAAGATATAGCTTTTGCCCCCGAGGATATAATGTCTTTGTTTTTAGTTACAAAAGATGTAACCTTTGGTATAAGGGACATCAATCCAGAGAAGAAACCATCGCCAGTGTAATTGAACTTTTCCTTTTCATGTTTTAAAATCAATCCCATATTTTTAATATGGTAGATTTGATAATTTGGAATTCCCAAATAAAGAGAAATAACTCTTTTGTAGATTTGATAATTTGGAATTCCCAAATAAAGAGAAATAACTCTTTTGTAGATTTGATAATTTGGAATTCCCAAATAAAGAGAAATAACTCTTTTGTAGATTTGATAATTTGGAATTCCCAAATAAAGAGAAATAACTCTTTTGTAGATTAGAAGCCATTTTGATGGTCAGAGTTGTGGAATGTTTTTTTCATTAATTGGTTTGTCCGTAGAAGAAATCACGGGAAGTTGAAGAAGAATTTCAACAGTTCAAAGATATCAAGCTTTGGAAACATGTCACTTGAAAATGGGTTTCATAGTAGTCACACAAAACTTAAAACTCTTCGCCCACTTCTTCCTTCTATCAATCTGATCCTGGATGAAATGAAAACATATAAGAGATAGGAAGACAAAGAGAAAGTTACTCTTACAAGAGAAGGAATTCATGATAGACCAGAATCAATTCTGAGATATTCCTTCATACAACATTAATAAAGATAAATCCTAGATATAAATTCTTCACCCCTTTTCATGTTAATCCTACAGAGCGAAATAAATTCGAAAGTCTCGTAGAATTAACTAAGGGGGAATGGGGGGGATTTTGTTGGTATAAATCGTGATAATAATATATTATGGAGATCATCCAAATTTTTATCTCAGGGTAGAACTCCAACAATATTATAAAAATGAATGATTTCATATCAATTCTTTCCCTTTATTGTTAATCCTACAGAGCGAAATAAATTCGAAAGTCTCGTAGAATTAACTAGGGATCTTTTTGATAAGAATATGCGATTATATATGGTTATATATAGATGAATACAATGAATGATTTATACCACAAAATTAATATATTAAGGATCAAGGATTTATCTTCATTAATGTTATATGTTAGAAATCAAAGAATAAACTATGGTGTATCACAAATTTCCTCTCATGTAATTTTCACTCTTTTCATCTACCTTCTCAAATCTTGTCTCCACCATCCTTTTGGTCAGAAAGATAGAATTTGGAATCGGTGAGTGAAAACACTTAAAGTTTGAGTATAACGACATAGGAACACAAGTTGAAGAACACTTTCCTTACCCCGACATCCTGACTATCAAAATATCTCAATCAAAATCCGATAATCCCTTCATTAGACAGATTAATTAACGAAAAACACAGACCACTTATAAAACCCTGTTATATGTTTCAAAATGGCTTCCTTAACTGAGTACAAAAGCTGTCACCTACTGCGCAGTAAATAAATAAAGTTCTAGAATATTCTAGAATGTTTATTGTTAAGAGAATATTGATTAAACAATTAAATAATGTAGCAGACGAATTTATTCATTATATATCTTGGAATAGATTCTAATTCTTTAATCATTTGTTTGTCTGCTTCATGTCGAAATTGTAAGTCTTCATTTCTGTATAGTTTATCGTGTTTAAGTGCAGCAGCATCAACTCTATTAACAGGTTCTTCACCTGGTTTTGGATTATCATTTTCATCCAATCGTAAATCTAACCTAGTTCCCGGTCCAGTATAATTATGACCCGGTAGATGTTTCTCACCTTTATATTTAGCCCATGGGAAACCGGGAAGTTTAGTTAGAGATTTTTGAATGTCTCCTGATCCGAAATAAGTTGTAGGGGAGTGAATGTTTATTAAAGACATTTTTTAGTTATTTAAAAGGGAGGGCGGGTGGGCAAATAGTAGTAATAGAGCTTACAGATATCCGGTAGCTCGGAGCGGAGCGGAGCGAAGCGGAGGGGTGCCGGATATCTGTAAGCTCTATTACTACTTATTCAAATGAAAAGAAATTAATATCTCAGATCATTGTTCTTATTCGAAGTGATTGCTGCGAATTAACAATAATATTGTAGTAAAAAATAGGACGGTCTCACCATTTTCTATTGCAGAAGGGTGCTCAAAATTTATATCTTCAGAGATATTGACATGTTGTCTGATGACGTACCAAAAAATGTTCGAAGAAATTTAATTCTAAAATAGAATTTGTGATTAGTTGTTGCTCGTAAACAAATTAACACATCGACTTGATAGTTAAATATAAGGTCATAGGTTATAATTGTATTTATTATATTTTTATTCACGTCTTTGATTTATTTGTTTTCGTGCACAGGTCAATAATACATAAATTACTTACTTACTTATAAAAAATTGAAAATCGTAAAACGAATTCTGCTGTCGTCTTAAAATTTCACGCATAGCACACTTCATGGCACTGTCCGTCTTATAAGGTGACACTCACGTTGTCATATCGTCTTCAGATAACGGATTACCCAGGCCGTAAAGTGAATCCACCATTAAAAACAAATGAAATGAAATAAAATAAATGGAGTCCTACTTTTCTGCATCAAGGGCTAATGAAGACGGGCAACGCCATGAATTGTGCTATGAGGGAAAATTTTCCATGACAGCGGCATTAGCCTGGTCCTTTTCGATTTCCACCTTCTTCATTAGCCCAAACGATGTAGAAGAGTAGGACGTAACACTCCATTCATTTCATTTTATTTCGATTTCCAACTCTGGGGGATCTTTAACGTGCACAGCCTGTAGCACACAGGGCCTCGGTTTATTGTCCCATCCGAACGACTGTACGCTTTTTCCATGTCAGTCCCTCCGGCCTGCAGTAAGAAACAAGATGGAAGCAAGTACAGAATCAACTCGTTTCATTTACAAGTAAAGTAATTTCAACAAGCAAAGAAGATAACCTTAAAAGTTGTCCATCATAGAATGAAATAATCATCTTTGTTTAATGTATTAATATTTGGCAAATAAAAGACCGAAATTCATTACACGAGTTATCAATCAATTTCTCATTTTCTATTAATTCAACGCAGTCCTCCACCCCTGACGCATTATTTGGTTCATCAGGGTTCCAAAGCGACTCTTTTACAGTTCCACCAGTTATCCATACAAACTCTGTACCTGTCAATGTTCTATGTGCTCCAACATACACATATGTACTTTCTGAAAATTGAACAGTGAAACTGGGGTACATAACACTGAAAAGTACTAACACTAAATTGAGGTCCATTCCTTTGAGTTGTTCATGCTAAATTAAGGCCCATTAAATTGGAAAGTGTTCATGCTAATAGTGTTGAGGCTCATTGCTCACATTGAATAATACTATTGCCAAGTGTCAACATCAACTTGAGACTCATTACATTTAAGGATATTACCATTACATCCGTTAATCAAAAAGCGAGAGTTTAAAATTAAACTTACGCGAATATAGAGATCTCAAATTAGTCAAATCTTGTTGAGTATTAACTGTGACTAAATGTCCACCATCTTCTTGACATCTTGAGTCAGCGATGTCCCATGGTTCTCCGGTTGAAAAGAACTTTAAGCAATATCCTTGGTCTGGAAATATCTTGTATCCTTTCTTGGAACAATAATTAGTATCTGAAATATTATACATCTCAATTTAGATTTATGTATAATTCTATACTTTGTTTGGTTTATTGATGTTTCTGTATCCATATTATACACATAAATCGTGTTTTACTTCACAATCAAAACTTATTTCTAACATTGTTGGTTAGGTTATAAAAAGATGTGTTTTTCTCAAATCTAGCGGACGTCCATGAATGCATCTGAAAGTTTTAACTAAAAAAACATCAAACGGTTAAGTTTTAAAAGCCAAGCCATTTTCCATTCTTCCCACTGGGGCGGCCACAGAACGAAAATTGTACACAAAAAATGACTGTAAAAACCCAGTTGTTTTATAAAAAATGGGATTGTACTTAAACCTTTTTATCAACATGGTATACAGCTTACCTTGATAAGTGGTCCAAATTGAAGAGTTGGTTGTCACCGTTCCAGAAACCTCAACAACCTTAGCATTTACAGGTGCTATACAATAACAACCTTCTCCTTGAAAATAAACCTGATCCCAGTTATAAAGAGGCCAACAAGTTGCTATACACCGGATTACACTAGAGCTATGTATAAAACTGTAGTAATTGAATCTAACAGGTCCAGTGTTGTCTAATGTTGCCCAATTTGTTTCATTGATAAAACACAATGATTTCGATGCAAAAATTGTTAAAATACAAAACAACGTTGCGTAGTCTATAGCCATTCTGTCAGCGACAAGTAGAGTAATAATGAAAAATTTCTCGTTAAGGGATGATCGGATGAATGGTTGAAGGCGGAGTCTACTTTATAGCAAAGCATGACGTATTAACATAACAACCGTTCATCTGGGTTCCTGCGGGAAAAAAAGCGAAATTGTTTTTTTTCTCTTTGATCCAAAACATAGATTATTCAAAGGGTGTCATTTTTAAACATTGAATATTTAATTATGCAGTTAAGTACCTACCATTAACCCCTTTTACGTTACAAAAATATTCTAAGGTCTGAGTCTACATCACTGCGCATGCGTCAAAGACGACTTGACAGTTTCCCGCGGAATTTCGTCATCATTCCTAAAATTCTAAAATGGCTGACCGACAGATGTAAACAACACCAGGACAATATATTTTCTCCTGGTTTGGTAACGCCGCATTTGTTGTTTAGCAATTCTTTCAAATGGGTAATTTAGACTCGATAGGTTTCTTTCTACTCAAACACTTTCTTTCCTGCGGCGTACGAAGAAAAAGTATAAAAGGTAAAATATAACTATATCAAGCGCCATTGCAACATCCGGGTGACATAATGGGTTATTTCTAACTTCTTTCAGAAGAGTTCAAACTAACAAGCGTGCCAATAACCTTCACCGTTTACAGTACACAAACGAAACCGTTCTCTGTACGCATGATTTTGTGTAATGTAAATGGGCACGTTTTATCGAGCCTGTTGGAGAACGAGAACGGAAAATTGGTGTAAAAGGGGTTATTGTTTAGGTTTCACTCAAAACAAATTAAGTGTTTGTCAAGTAGTGATTGTTTATGGAGAATTAAAGTCACGATGGAAACTTAGCGTATTTGTAGAGTTGTAGTTAAAGGGAGTTCACACGCGAATCGTTTAAACCAGGCCTTCCAAACTGGTGGCTCCAAAGTGACGGGGGGACATATTTTGTGAGAAGAAAAATAGACCACTTTCTGTTACCGACGTTCAGAAGCCAATATGAATCTTTGATATATACGGTCAATATATGGGATATTTTAAAATTTTAATTGAACACTCAAAAATCGAATCTATTTCACCACAATGTAAGTCATTAAGTCCAGTAATTAACAGGAATGGTCTATCATTTACAAAGGAAGAGAACAATGCCCTTTGTAATTGAAGCATGATGTTCACAGTTCACGCCTGATGCAATCCAATGCAAGTCATCACCAAGAGACAGATACTAAGCCTAAACGAAAATAGTTGCTACCTATAATCACATTGACAAATTTAGTGTTATTACGGCTAAAATATTAAAGTATTACCCCTTTTAACCATTCTGTGGCCTCTATCCCCCTCCCCCCTTATAATTCATAGACACGCCACTGCTTTTCCCATTCCCTATACCATTCTATAAAATTAATCGTTACATGGCTCTTCTTGCTCACTATTTTGATCAAAGTGGTGCTTCAAGAAATTATCTTGAGAAGGCCTGGTTTAAACACCCATCTTAAGAAATAACAATTTGCATTCACATCTTGGTCTACATATATGGCGCTGTATGTGGTTCAAAATACAATCCAAATCAAATTGTATAAAATCTTGCAATCACGTCGTCATTTCTAGGGTAGGAGAGACAAATCCTATAAAATTGAAGCATAATACGTGTATTATCTCCTATCTTATTTACTTTTTGCAATTATAGTCTTTCTAGAACGTAATGCAGACTGTAGAACGCAGAACGCACATTGTAACCTTTGGAACTTCATCACAGGATCGTATCACTCGGATTGTAATCTTTGGAACTTCTCCACTAGACCGTGTTAACTGAATCGTAATCTTTGAAGTTCATTGAATATTACGGAACTTAAATTAGACCACGTGACATTTTCTACATATCATAATTTTTCGTATTTCTGAAGGAGAATAAACTACCCAAAGAAAGCTGCGTGTATTTCCCGTGCCATTTCACACGTTTTCAATTTTATTTGTTGTTAAAATGCTATACTATTTGAGAATAGACTTCACTAGATCTAATAAAGCAGAAATATCACTAGATATCTGAATCCCGAAAATTGGTAACATTGAATACTGCGTCCATTTGTTTGGAAATACACGGAGTTATCTTTTCTTGGGGTAGTTTATTTTCCTTCAGAAATAAGTGATTTTATCAATTTATACAATCTGATTTGCATCGTATTTTTAACCACATACAGCGCTATATACACACCCCTGCAAATGTTATTTCAGGTATGGAAGGCGACATGGCTTTTAATTCAATGTTCTTCATTGCTATTTCTTATTCTTATTTCTTTTTCTTTTTTCTTAATTCTAAATTCTTATCTCTTAATTTGTACGTAAAATTCTTGTTTTGTGATCGAAAATTGACATTTGTATACGAAAATCATAATTTGTATGAAAAAAACGGGAATTTTTCGCTAAACATTATTCTGTAAGCGCCTTAGTGGCTGGCTATGTTTTTGTAAGCTCTGTTTTTTCTGTATTTTCTGTTGTGTTTTCTTTATGGATCTGAGTGTTTTTCTGCAACATCTTTCTGTTGTGGAAATACTTATGTAATAATTTTTGTTGAAAACTTATGCAATCTAGGTGAAATTGTGGATATTTTGGGATTGAATTGGATATTTTCGAAATTATTTATAAATATTCAGGTATGGTCTGCCTATTAAAGGTTAATTCCTTTTGTTCTCTTCCTAAAATCGCTGTGAATTACAACCAGAACATTCAATGTTTTAACAAAAAACACTCATTCCTTTAGATTGAGAGGTGTGAGAGCAGGTAAACAATGGAATAGAAAAAACAAAACAATCATATCTAAAAGACAATCTCAAAGTCCATTATGTCAAGGTGTCAACTATGATAATTTTGTGACTATTTACACTCAAGAGGAAAACCATCAAACCAATGCAAATGGAAAAGTAAAGAAATTTGATGTTAAAAAAATTCAAATGTAACATTTGCTTTAATAAATGTAGATCAGTAAGAAACGAAACAACAGAGGATTATCAGCCTCAAACTAAACTATAAGACTCGTTTAACTTATGTGTCTTAAACTGTCAATCTGTGAAGAACAAAGCCGATGAAATCCAAGAATATTTGTTAGATAACGACTTAAATATTTTTGTAGCTGTTGAAACCTGGTTAAATCAAATAATGCTGTGGTTCTGCATCAACTCCTGCCTTCCAATTTTACTTCCGTCAGTGAGCATCGTTTTGGTAAACGAGGTGGGGGACTATCAGTAATCTACAAAAATTCCCAATTTTCATTTAAATCATTTGAATAATGACGTGGCTGTGAAATCGGAAAATGAATCTATTCGGCTTGTTGGCGTTTATCGCCCCCCCTCCTCCTTCAAGATCTCTAGATGACTTTCACACTGAGTTTACTTATCTTTTACACGAACTGAGCAATTCGGCAAGCAGAGTGGTAATTGTTGGTGACATCATTATCCATCTTGAAAACACAAAAAACTTTCTGATACTTTCAATCTTAAACAACATGTCAGTGATAAACCCATAAAGGGGGTCATACGCTAGATGTTATATATCCAAGATCTCGAATGATACCGTCCACAATGTATGTGTATGGGATCACCAAATTTCTGACCACTTTAGCATCTTTGCAAATCTGAAAATTAGCAAACCGGTTCCTAAATCACAGATGATCTCTTATAGAAAAGTGCGAGAGATAAACTATGATAGTCTTCGTTCTGATATTCTAGAATCACTAGAACCTACAAACAATTTATCAACTGCAAATAAGCTTGACAATTACCATAGAAAACTGAATGAAATTCTTGATAAGCATGCCCCTCTTAAGACAAAGAAGATAACCACCCGACCTAACCGTAAATGGTACACAGATGGAATTCGAAAAAGTAAAATTCATCGGAGGTCCGCTGAAAGATTTTGGCGAAATTCAAAACTAGAAGTGCATCGACAGATATTCTCCCAGGCTCGAAACGCAACGTACAATCTCATAAAGAAGTACAAAAGAAATTTTGTTAAGGAACAAATCCCAACAAATAAAGGCAATCCAAAAGAACTAATAAATTGTGAACAGTCTATTAAAACCCACCAATCTAACTGTTTTACCCGATCACAAAGATAGCCTGTCACTCGCTTAAGATCCTTCAACCTTTTTTCTTGAAAAGATATATGCAATTCGTTCCGAGCTTGAATCATCAAAGAAAGAAACCAACTAATTCGACTTCCCAACACCTCCAAGGTTTGATCCCATACCAACCCATTTGTTAAAATCTAATATCAATGAATTGTGCACCATTGATTTCCCCAGTGTTCTTAAACAGGCCTTAATCCATCCATTGATAAAGAAAAGTAACTTAGACAGTAATGTGTTCAAAAACTATCGCTTATTATCTAATCTTTCATTAGTTTCAAAACTCATAGAAAAGTTTGTTGCTGAAAGATTTAACACTCATGTAAAAGTCCAAATTTTGGACGAACAATTTCAATCTGCTTATAAGGTCTCACAAAGTACAGAGACGACACTCAGTTTTTTCTGGTCTTATTAGAATTGAGTGCTGCCTTCGACACCATTGCCCAAAACATTCCAAGCACCACTTTGGAACAACTGGATATTCTCTAGAATGGTTCCGATCGTATCTCACTGGTCGAACTCAGTCTGTTGTCAAATTCAGACACTGTTGATAGACCGATTTCGATGAAATATAGCACATAGATACATTGGATCATTATCTACCTTTTCTTGAAGATCGATTTTTAAATTTCGTTTTTTTCTCGAATTATTCAAATTTCGATTTTTTCAAAATTAGGTCACTTAAACGGCTACGGAAGGTGTGACCCACCTAATCTATGACCTTGAAAATTAGGTCAATATATTGTCTACGAGGTATTTTTCAATTTGGCTTACTTAAAATATACATAGAGATAAGTGTACTTAAATACAGCAAAAATCCATCTTAAACCGTTACGGAAGGTGTGAAGTAATTATTTTAAGACTTTGAAAACTAGGTCAAATGATATTCAATTTATTGTCTAGATTTAGGTCATTGCAAATTTAGCCTACATTATTTTAAGGCTGTCGAAATACGTTCATAATTTTTAGCAATTCTAGTTTTAACTTGTTTTTAAAACTGTAGTAGTAGAGATTGAAGAATTGTGTAGAATTTTAATGTCAGGCTCAAACTTTTCCGATTTGGTGTCTTGGCTTTGCATTTTATCGATCCGAGTATTTAAGTCTAGAAAGTTTAGTCGCGGCATTTACGGATATTGTCATATGTAAAGTTTTTTTTTTATTCGTTTGTAAAGTTGCTCGTGGAATATTCAATTTTCGGTTATAAAATAACACAATTCACCGTCAGATTTAATTATTACGATGCGGGGGTAGGGAATTCCCCCAAGTAATCTACTTCCGTTATTTTTTGGTTCTACTCGGTTGAGTTAATATCGTTAACGGTAAACAATAAACAACAGATATTAATTGATGATAATCAATGAAAATATAATTCTGCAACTTTTCACCATCCTTTAATATAGTATTAGGATAGAAAACTAACCTCTATAAAATCACACGGTTTACCAAAACATTCATATTTACCAGTTTTTTCTATAGCCCAAGTTTTAACAGTAGTCAGAAGTGGGTTTTCATTTAGATACTAGGGTTATGCTTATGAAGGTGTAAATTTTAGTTATCAATACACACTTCCTGTTTTCATTAGACAAATCAGTAAGGTAATACAAATACCATTTCTTCATCTGTTAAAGATAAGAAAGATAAAGTCTGATTTACATTGAATGCCCGACTCGTATGGTAAAGCATGTGTGTTTCTTCTTTCAATTCTATCATTAATTTTTGATTTTGAAAAAAAAAAAACATTCTTTAGCAGACTATTCTAGTTATGGATGAAATGATGTTTATACAAACACAAAAGCGTAACCTTGTTGCCACATAACGTGGTAATTGAGCATTCGTCCAGAAAGTCAGTTTTGTACATAAATATAATAGAACTGCATTGATTTCAATAAATTATGCAAACATTTAAGGTAAGGTATTTTATTATTCTAAAACCTACAGAGTTTAGCTCGCTCTGTTTTTGCGTGAATAATTAATTCTGTAGTTTGTATAAGTCCATAATAGGCCTATAACTATGTAGGCCTAAGCCATTTTTATGATTAGAATAGTGATAATGAATGACATAATTTATGCTGTTTTTTGTTGTTAATCATTTTACTTGATAACGTTACCTGTATATGTTTAGAAACGTAGTATATAATAAACCTAGAAGTAGTATATCTATATATCTTGTGTTTAGAAACGTAGTATATAATAAACCTAGAAGTAGTATATCCATATATCTTGTGTTTAGAAACGTAGTATATAATAAACCTAGAAGTAGTATATCTATATATCTTGTGTTTAGAAACGTAGTATATAATAAACCTAGAAGTAGTATATCTATATATCTTGTGTTTAGAAACGTAGTATATAATAAACCTAGAAGTAGTATATCTATATCTTGTGTTTAGAAACGTAGTATATAATAAACCTAGCAGTAGTATATCTATATATCTTGTGTTTAGAAACGTAATATGTAACAAAACCTAGCAGTAGTATATCCATATATCTTCTTTTTTAAAAATAATCTGATGAAATTACCCCCCCCCCCCCAAATTTTCAAAATCGTAACATATTTCATTTATAGCTGTAATTTTCAAGTTTGAATTGTTCCTATTGTGACACTTTATAGGTTTTGATGTAGTCCCATTACTTTAGCTACAAATAATTTGATATATAGTACTATTGTTTAGACTGTAAAGGTAAGAAGAGAGTGTCCTGGATTATTAAACTAGAATATTTACATTAGCTATTGTTTTTTTTTCTATTGAACTAATGTTAATACGTGTGGCCTTTATGACACAATAACTGCCATTGCCTCATCACCAAAACATTGAGCGTAGTAATACACGTTCACCAGTGTAAATAAACATGGCCGTCACGCTATTAACGTCGATCATCTTCACGCTTCAACGTAAAATTCCAATTTTAATGTTAAAATCTAATATGTTAAAAGTTTCCATTAGCCTTACCCAAAGCCAATCTAATACTCCCAATCTCATACAAAAATAATTGGCAAAATGCGATAAATTTCCATCGAATTAGGCCTGAGAGTACTGGCAATAGCCGTAGAACCGTTTGACCTCGTTACTCGCTTCAGTTCAAGAGCCTTAAATTGCAGGTTTATGGATTGTTTAATATTAAGTTTCAAAATACTATACTTTTACTGAAAATTAACTGAATTGAGTGTAAACTGTGGTCACCTATCAACATATGGAGTGGGCCTTCTTCTAGATTGGTCTTTATAGTTTCTTTCATTTTCTCAACTTTCCTACTTGTTTACATGCGGTCAGGTCTAGCCGAATCACCTCTCCGTTGTTCAATTGTATCAGCGTTTATTAAATTTCATGATTTTGTTGCTTTTCATCGTTAAAGTTGGAATTCACCAAATGTTTTTAATTGAAAAATGAATGCTTTTTTAAAAAAAATTTGAGAAAAATTGTTTTTTTTCATCGTTGAGATTTTCCCGGAATTATACCAAAAGTTTTAATGGTATTCCATAAAATGAAACTCCATTTAAAAAGGGAGGTAAACATGAAATTTTCATAAAGAGTAGAATTTGTCTTACATTTTAAAAAAGCTTTAACCCCGGCGGTACTATATCACTTGGAGGGAAAATTAAAAAATGGCTTATTCCTTTTCCACCCAAGGGATCTTTCTCCACACATTTTAGAAAGTTTAATATAAATTTTAGATAAAGATTATAATTTGTTTGAATTTTGTAAAACCAAATATAAAGCAATAAACGGTCATGCTTTTTTAATTGTCGTATACCCGGGAAAAGGTTAGGAAAATTAAGGAAAATTTAAATCACAAGCCTTTAATAATGAATCAACTAGCTTTGTATCTTTTTTACTTTTTTCAAAAACAAGTTGTTTACAGTTTAATTTAACGAAAAATTTATTTGGGGGATTTTTAAACGCCCCTCCTCGATTCGGGGGGTTTGTTAAAGTCCATTTGGGTCCGTAAACAATTTTTGTTTTTTTATGTTTTTTTTTTTCTCATGTCTTTATATTTCAGAAATTAATTGTGGACTGACTTAACGTTTTAAATCTGATTTTCCCCTAAAAATGGTTCATCAAACTAGAATTCTTCCAAAATTTTTTTTTATTTGGGGGTTATTGTCATTCCCCCTCCTGATCCGTGGGTAGCAGTCTTTAAAAGTCCGTGCCCGGGTTAATATTTTGTCCTTTTTATGTTTTTTTTTGTTTTTGCCATCAGTGTCATTTTTTTCAGACAAAAATTTATTTTGTTCTTAACGTTTTTTTTGTTCGCTTTTATGGTTCCCCAATTTTTTCTAAAAGGGGAAAAACCACTATTTAAAGGGTATTTTTCTAGCTTTTTAAGTGGATTTGCCAAGAGGTTAGTTAGAGTAGATACATTTGGTGGTAGATCTTCACAACAAGAGTATGATGTTGGGTACGTAAGATAATTACAGAAGATGGTCCGTTGAACAGGCAATAGATTGCATAAAATTTGTCTGAACGTTTACAGTGACCATATATCAGAGGACTTACCTTAGCAGATGTCTTTCAACAAACCATTTTCCAGTCGACATACTTATTGGTGCAGATTCAGATTGAATATAAAATTTTGTTACTGACATTTAAAGCGCTACACAATCTAGCACCGTCATATTTGTCTTCACTTATTGAGTGGCATGTTCCAGGTAAATCCCTCCGTTCTCAGAAACTATTTGAGTGCAAAAGAAAGGGTGACCGTGGTTTCAGTGTCAGAACTGGTGATAGGTCTTTCGAAGTAAAAGCCCCAGCCTTATGGAATTCACTACCATTACCTATAAGAAAATGTTTTAAACTAGATTCTTTTAAACAGATTCTTAAAACTCACCTTTTTAAACGAGCTTTTAACTGATCTTTTTATGGTATTATTGTGCAACATTTTATGTTTTATTATGAATTTTCAATCTTTAAATTTGTTTGTGTCAAGCGAAATTGATCACTTGTTTTACTTTTGTTAACTGTGGATATTTGCGCTATATAAATAAAGTATTATTATTATTATTATTATTATTATTATTATTATGGCAATTCTTAATCATAAGTCATCAACGGATACCGAAGAGCAAAGACCTCCAAATTAGAATATATTTTGTCTGGTCCTTCTACTAAAGCTGAAATTGATGGTAGCTCAACAAAATGTTCAGCTGGAACCAGTTCACCTTTCATCTTGAATGCAGTGATCATGTTCCATCCATTTTTATACATCAACTCTGAAAGTTTGTCAAGATGTTTTGAAGATGATGAACATTCCGCAATAAACTACTACAGAACTTCACGTAATGAGTGATGCTAATATGAATCTTCGTCAATGGTTTACCAACTAGCGCAATTTGCAAGAACACATCGACATCGAAGGTTCTAGTTATTCACATCAATCTTCTGGATTAGTTGGAATTGTTTGGGACATCAGGGACGACATTATATTTATATGTTTTTTAGAAGTCAATAGGTATATCTCAAGAGCTGAACTCTACCAAGCGACTTTGAGTCGTGCTTCATCATTTCGGTGAATTCAATGATATTGATCGTGAGGTTAAATTGGCATCAACTCTACCCTTTGTTCGATATTTACAACTTGGTCCATCACAGACTGGTCAGCTACATGTCTTCTGCGACGCCTGTCCGTCAACAGCTGTAGCATGTTCAGCATAATATGGTTCAAGCTGATACCGTTGTATTAATAGGTTCAAAGTAAAAGGTCGCTAGGACGCTCAAGTCAACATTTATTGGTAGAAAGTCTTTGTCTTCATACTAAAAAGATCCATGATGCTGAAGTTCAACTTAACCAATTTCAGTAGGAAAATGTTTCTGCTGGTGTTCCCGTATATCTTAGGAAAGCAACTACCAAACTTATGCAGCAGTTAATAAATCAGCTTAATCTGAGGTTAAACGGTGATGATCTTCTTGTTGCTCCGGACAGATTTCAGCCTACTTTGCTCAACAATAGAGTCAGATTTCCAGTTCTTCTCGCAAAGGATTGTCTCCTCCCAAAGTTGATAGTCGTGTCCTTCCAACATCAACAACTGCTGGAATTAACTGCACCATCAATACGTTAAGCAGAAAGTTCTGGTGGTTACCATCTGTCAGGAGCACTGTTTCCAAGATATTTTAAAGAAGGTAGGTACTTTCTTAATGACTTACGTAAAATGAAGTTCAGGCCGTCGTCAATGATTGTCCACTAATGTCTAACTAACTAACGTCTGGGGATCTTGATGATTTACAACCAATTACTCCATCAAAGATGTTACATGGTTATGAAATCAATGCTTTGCCTCATCCTGTTGTAAGCGATCAAGATGTAGCAGATATTGACTACCCGACTCTTTTATCGCTCCATAAAGCTTTGAAACGTCGATGTTTGATATACAGTCACTTCGAATGTTTCCAGACTGAATATTATGCAACACTCTGAGTACGTCAGAGTACACAGAAAATATTTCAGAGACATCCATAACTAACGCATCTAATTATCCTTACCTTTAAGGGGGTTGACAACCTTATCGTTCGAAGTGTATTTCAATCAAGAAACGTATTAACTTTATATCCATTCTATTTGGCATTAAAAGAAACTCATCTAGTAAAAATTTTAGCTCAATCGCTTCAGTAGTTCGTCTGATATACGTCCGTGAAGATAATCTATTTATAGAACAAAGCGGGGTATTCCTCTATGTAGACATACAAATTACGTTGTCAGTTGACATTTGTGATAACAACGTCATCGGCTAAATAAACATTCTCTACGTTTGCCGGTCAGTTATTGTTAATATCGGCACGCGAAGTAAGAGTTTGTGTATCGGGGGAATCCAGAAGTCACGTGATATCCCATAAATCATTACGTCACATGTAAACAGAGAAAATTTTATGATTGGTGGGTGGAAGGGTTTTGACATGTGCTAATCCATTGTTTTAGCACTCCAATTGTGTGGATATCGGTGCATATCGATGCCTAAAAGGTGCTTAAAGATTTCTACAGCATGAAAGACAATCTTTTAACAACATGATCGTTAATTACGTAAGGTTTACATGTGTTTGCAAAATGTTAAAAAAAAAATGCCATTTTTCCAAAAGCATATCTCGCTTACGATTTATCCGATTTTTACAAACTTTGGCTTCAGCTAAAGCTTACGATGTCCTCTATAACTTTACGTTGGCTTTTTTTTTTATAAAATGAATAGTTTTTTAAAAATTAAATTTTTCGTAAATGCACTCGCAAAATTTTGATTTCTATCAATATCTTCAAAACAAAACAAAGTTTTCCAAAAAGCCAACGTAATTTTGTATAGATACATGTAGACTTGCGTTGTGCAAAATTTCAACCTTCTATATTAAATAGCCTAGTAGATATGCTAATTTTAAGGGAATAATTGACGTTTTTTTCGTTCATCTTTCATACCCTATTTCTTAAAGTTGAAATGTCATAAAGAAATAAATTTTATATTTTTGGATAGCTGAAAGTCCCCTCTTTCCATTGATATTTAAATATTTCAGATAGGTGGAAAAGAAGTGGTTGAAATCGTCTATTTTTTGTACATAGGGTTGTCAACCCCCTTAACTTACACCTTGTTTTATCATAATGCTAATACTAATACTATTACTGTTTTTAACAATAACACCTACTAAGTTAAAAAGCAAGTTCTGAGGTAATCAAAATGGAAATGTGGTTCTTGTTCATGATAAAGATTTACAACGAAGTCTATGGAAGCTATCTATAGTTCAAAAACTGTTTCGTCGTTAAGATGGTTTAGTTCGAGCAGTAGAGATCAGAACAAATCATGGTAAAAGCAACATATCGATTCATTTGAATGACTCTGGAGATTATGACTATTCCACAGCAGGCGCTCAGAAAAAGTTAACGTGGTGATAATGCAATATTAACCTAATTTCCTGTAGAAATAAAATGCGTTGAACAATATATTGGCGAAACCTAAAATACATAGCGTACGCGTTTAAGTGGTCATCGCTTTGAGATTCTACATAAAAAAGATAGACCAATCGAAAACCATTTCTATCAACCAATCTTCCATTGAAGATCCTCTAAGAGTTGGGTTATTACAACAATCAAACTTAAAAGGAAGCGACTGCAGAGTTTCTGGATTGATCAATTACAAATAGTTTTACCTCACGGTCTAAATATCCAGCATGCCAATCGGATTATATTTTTTTCACCACGTATGATTCTCCAGGCAAAAATTCCTCTGTGATCGTGAAACGCTTTTATAAGAAACTCCAAGATGAATTCACTGTCTATACAAAACGTTTGGTAGGAATAAAATCAGAGTAATGTACTTGTACATGGTAGATTAGATCCCCTTTCATTACCTCCCTGGAGGAAAAATATCTCGATAAGCAGACAATTTCTTATCAATACGATGTTTACTGAAATTCATAGCACAGTTTCCACTTGTGACCTAGGCAAGTGCTTCTATAGAAGAGTTATAACATCCTGAACTGCCACACCAATAGTGGGTGTCAAAAACACTCCCTTACATGCCCTTGGTTATTTCAACAAATATCAATTAGCTTTAGATTTATTAATGTAATGGAGTGTTTTTGACACCCAATATTGGTGTGGTAGTGTAAGACACATGAGGTGCGATATATAAGATTCTAACCCTACTAAACTCCCGGAACAGTTGCTAATTGATGAAAATCTAAGTAAAGATACAGACAAAGTGCAAAAGTTCCGACTGTCGAAGCCCAATTTACCACCTTGCCCATTACCACCTTGCCCATTACCACCTTGCCCATTACCACCTTGCCCATTACCACCTTGCCCATTACCACCTTGCCCAAATGTTCTTGGATTTCTTATTTCAGATATCGTGTGACTTTACCTTTTGACAAACTTTATTTATTTTAGCAATTTTAAATCAATGGTTGTTTTCATCATTCTGTTACTCGTCCCATAAAAGCAGACATGAATGAATGGAGTTTTACATCGTACACTTCAAAATGAAATGACCTGTTTCCCATGTTATAAGCCAATCTGTCAAACGTCTCATAAAAGCACACTTAAATAAATGAAGTTTTACGTCCAACATTTCAATGTTGGATTTAAAATTGTTAAGCCTTACTTCCCAGGACCAAGTTTCTATAGCAATAAGTCCCAATAAGGTACCTAAGTTCATTTACAAAGTGAAATAGTAAGCATACCCTGCCTCATGGTGGCTAATATCTAATAATAATCTATAATCGTTAGAGTGTATTTCTACCACAAACATATCAATATATAAGACATACTGTTAACAAAACGTGTATTACAGTATTTTCATAATGGTAGAAGAGTTACAGTATTTCTTCTCGAAAGTACTGAGCGAGGCATGAAAAAATGTATGTTTTGTCTTGGAAACCTAACACACTGATCAACCTGTATAATCTGTATTCTCATAATATCGATCGTTATTTTGATAAGCCATCAACGGTCGGCAAAGAAACAGACTCCAAATTGTGAAGACCCATTCATTGTATCAAGGGACAGAACAATTCTATATTATAAATATTTAATTGTAGTCTGAGGCTGTTATGGGAAAAGTTTGCACTGATATGACATTATTTAGCTAATGAAAACATGACAGCGGCAGGTGACAAGAAAGAACCATGGCGACCCTTATGAAAAATGAAAACAACCTAGTTTATAGAGATATTTTGATGAAAATCTTCTGTAGGAACGAACCAGGTACTTTATTTTACATTTATCAATTTATAGGACATCAAGAATAGGACAAAATCTAATAAACTCTTTTCTTCATTTTGCGATTTCAAATCGAAGTAAAAAACTTATAATAAACAGACTCAAGGTCCAGGTTTGTTTACGAGATAAAGTTCTGCTTTCAAAGTGTTTTTCATTATATAGTGAGAGAATTATATAATCTATCATACTTTCGGCGTAAATAACAAATTATGCATAAAGAATAGGCAAAAGGCGACGCTTTATTACGGTTGATACGGTTACGGTCTTAAAGGTTGGCTCCCCATCGAACCTGGCCCAATGATTTGTACAAACGAAGCATAAGCCTGGTCCCCGTCCAGCAACTCGCATAGTACGGCGAAACGTAGGTCGACAACATTCGCCATTTCTCGGTGGCCAGTGGTACCCGCGGACATAATATGTGGCACGCCAAACGTGCAAAATTTCACACCGAGTCTCAACAGGCGGATTGTTTTGGATTTGAATGCGGGTAAAAGGGCGTCCGACTTAGAGTGACGGCGGTTTGAGACTAGGCAGCCTGGTCCGAGCTTGGGGAGGTGGAAGTAAGCGTCCCCCACCCCTTGCGGCCCTAATATTGGAAATCCACATCGCGGTTACTTCCGGCCTTTTATAAATGTCGTCATACTTCAAACATAAGATGGAAATTCTAAATGAAAAATGAAATATTTCTCTAATAGAATCAAGCCTAGATTTGTGAATCACTCAAATTAGGATGGCGACTGAGCATTTGAAATTATTGAGGAGAAAAAAAACAACACTTTGACGCAACCACAGGCGTGACATGAGTGGTGTAGGATAATAATGATATGACTGACTACAAAAACATCCATTTTTACAAAAAAATCGAGGTTTGGTGGATTCGATGTATGTTAGTACGTTTAAAAACCCCGCATCCTCGAAGGTGCTGTAAATCTCCATTTTTTATGGCTTTGTGTTTCTCCACATTGTCCCAATTTTCTAGGTTAGGGATATTTTTTTCAGACATCAAAATGATTGGAAGACTATTTTAGCTGAAGAAGAGGTGGCATTTTTCCACAGGTCTAAATTTCTATTTCCAAATAAAATTTTCACTTAGATTCTAGTTTCTCTTTTCATTCCACTTTTACTTCGTTTTGAATTTCAAAATTATTTTTTGAAATGGATGGTTTAAGATGAAGTTGACGTTTGGCACCCTACAGAAAGCATTGTTCATTTCCTTTTTTTTTATTTAGAATATCATTGGCTTAAAATAGAAATGCGATATTGGCTTATGGAATTTTGTGCTTGATATGAACATCCACCGAAAATGTAACCAAATCTTTATATTTGATCATTGATCAGTGAAGGCAAGAAAGTAGATTCTGGTAGAGATTAAACCAGATTAAATCTTAGTCTACGATATCTAGGGCAGTCTATAAGGATCATAAAATAACAATAAAGAAGCCCAAAGAGGAATAGGAGCTATGTCAACAAGCTCCGGATCTTGTTAACTAGAGATGGTCAATGAGACCTCTTGGCCTTGAACTTTGAAGTAAGCAACATCATATATTGCTGGCTAGCAATGGGTTTCTTTTACCTAGGATTTGATCCTGAAAGATGAGCTGCTTTAAACCTCCTGTTGACATTAATCCCTCTTTAGTCGTGGCCGAAAATCACAATTATACTCGCCATGTTGTTTTAAAGAAGATCTTGTCCTGAAGAGTCTTGAATTTAAAACATGGATTATATCTTGAATATCTTTCCTTCTCACAGAATCGGTACACTTTAAAAAATCAATCCTTGGGTAATTTCCGGTTTATTTTTTTTTAATCTGAACAGCTGTTTGATACACTAAACTAAAGTTAGAACATCCACCTAGTGTATAGATGTTTGTTTCTGAAAGGAATCCTGTCTCAGTTATAGAAAACTCTTATTTTAGAATCGAAATTAACTTTTTACTACAAGACAAAGTAAATATACTGGGCCCTGTTTCACAAAAACTTAACTTAGGATTATCTTAGCTCAGATCAGATTAAAAGTTTGTGAATTTTCTGTTTCACAAAGGGTGGTTTTAACTTACAATCTCATTTTAAGGAATTTTAGTTAAAATCATTTTTTTTAACGATATAAGCGACCTTGTGTAGACTTATTCTATACTTCCTGTATATAGCAGACGATCTTACAAAATGGCTGCCGAACGAAAATCAAAGAGGCCTTGCAACCCGACTGGATTTCTAAGAGAGGATATGGGGCTCATTCAGGCGTATGTTGAACAAGGTGATTAACTGGAAGTTTAATTCTCTGGATTAAGGGTTGAGGGGGTTTTCCCTGTGGGATCCGGGGAAAGCATGGAAAGATGTGAAGGAAAAAGTTGACAGGTTTGTTTTGTTTTGTTGATTGTTTACAACAATAACTGTCAAATATTCCCTTGTTACCACAGTGTTTTTAAAATTGCGATGTGCTTATTTTTATATGAATTGAAATATTAATGTCAAAATATTTTGAGTCTTGGATAGTTTTTGAGTTGATGTAAAATGAAAAACACTTGGAAATCTGGTTTACAGAGGAGAGGGGGGTTTGCTAGCCTAGGTCACTAAGTGACTCAGCAATTTTGGCTTCGAAATAGGGGTCATCTTGAAAGTATAAATTCAATGTGAAATTTTAATATTTAGATGAATGTAAAAAATATTTCTATTATTGACTTTAAAGCTATATTTATAAGTTAGGAATATTGAAAACATTAAAAATACACCACCCTTTAGTTATTTGAGAATACAACTTAATGTATACTGATGTTTCTATTTTTCAGAGGAAAGGATACGTGAGAACTTCTGAAGCTTGAGCAGGGAAAGCTGGAGATATAACAATCATTATAAATATGAATATTGTATGCCAAAAGCAAGTTATTAAAATGTAAAATGATATTAGTATACATGTAGGCCTACATTAATTGATGAGTAGCCTTTCTTAGAATAAATTGTTGAGTATAAAATGGTAGTTTTTTTTTTTAAAGGGTTAATCATCGAACTAGAAACTACTATATATTGGGTGTATTAGTTACCAATTATGAAGTTTTTTTTTTCTCGGACACAATACATACAAAAATAACAACAATTGTCAATTTTAGAAAGTAGTAGGCCTATGGAATGATGTTTAGAACTTGAGATAAAAGCTTGTGGTAAATGATAATTAATATTAATGTTGCTTGGAAATTAATCTAAGCTTATTTAATTATCATGTTATGAGCCTATCTTCTTGTAATTCCAAAAAACTTCCTCTTTACTTCTTCTTGCTCTCTAAGATTTATTTTCTCAAAATCCTTTTTTTTAAAATTAAAAGGCTTTTTCCCTTTTTTTTTAAATTAAAACTTTATTTTAACATATTTTAGCAAAAATGCTAAAATAGGTTTTCTGAAACAGAATTATCCTAAGTTAGGATAGAATCCTAGTTTACAATGATTGTAAGTCTTTGTGAAACAGGGCCCCAGGGATCAAGGATTACTTCTTACTTCATTCATTCATCCATGGATAAACTGAAAAAGGAAGATAAATGGATGGATAATCTATGTCTAGGGTTACAGCATGTTACTTTTCAAAAACTTTATTTATTTTAAATAAACCTTACCTTACCTTTTATCAGTTTATTTCCCACAATGTTTGTGAAATGTCTTCACAGTTTGACGTCCTACATTTCAATGTTGGGTTCATAATTATTATTTCATTATTATATATTGATTTATAATGTGAATGGACAGAGTATAATTCTGTTTGAATTTTGTAAAATAATTTTTTAAAATTAATTAGAAGTCAAAGAATAGTCCCCATCAAATATTTAAAATCACCTAAAGGGTTTAATGGTTTAACAGTTACCCGTTCTGAGAAGGGATACCATCGGTTTCGAACCAATATCGTTTTTGCGAGGAAAAAAAATTGGCGGATTCCTAGGCCCGTGCATTTTTACGAAAGAGGGAGAAAGTATTTACCCACTTTGGTAACCCCAAATCAAAAGATGATTTGTCAACATGTGGAGGTGTAGAAACTAATCCCGGACCCCCGAAAACAAGAAATACTTATAATAGTAGTGATCCAGGAAAGACAAATGCAGACGACAAACTGACGCGAAGCAGGTTACATCAAGTCACATGACAAACATGGCCTCCAAAACAATAATACTAAAGATTCTGATAAGACGATTAAAAACTTAAAATTCTTAACCTGGAATATATGGTTTAAAAATCAAATTATCTGACATTGATTTTGTTCGCTATTTACTAAATTTTGATGTTATTTACCTTATTGAAATATGGTGTGGAGCAGAAATAGAACAAAGCTTAAAAGTGATATTCCCAAACTATATACTAGTAAATTTTGTCAGAGAAAAAAGTAGAGGTGGTGTCATTGTTCTCTACAGAAACTGTTATAAAAATGGTGTTCAACGATTACAATATAAATGTGAGGAGAAGATATTCTTAAGATTTGACCATTCGTTTTGTGGATGGATTAATGATCTGATAGCTGGTTTCGTCTACATTGCACCAGAATCTTCTCCAATCCATAATAATATTGATGGTTTCGACAGTCTTGAAGAGAACATACATAAAGTGCTTGCAAATAATACTTCAGACTTTATTCTATTAACTGGAGACTTCAATGCCAGAACTGCAGAACAACCTGACTTTCTTAATGATGATTCAACAAAATACATCCCAGGACGTGAGGATGCCATCTATTATGAAGATTCCTTTAGGCAGAATCGAATGTCAAAAGACAAAATAACTAACAATTATGGTAGACGACTGCTAGATCTGTGCCAGGTGTGTAATATTCATTTATTAAATGGACCTTCAAGTGATGATTGAAGAGGAGAATTCACGTGTATAAAGTACAATGGTGCGAGGTATGTAGATGATACAGCTGTGTCAGGCTTTTTTTTGATAATGTAACTTATTTTAAGGTTGATTTGCCGTAGAGTGTATGTTGTCTGAAGTAACGTTACAAAATCAAGACATTTCTACACCATACGACAGAATCAAGTGGAATGTAAAGACTTCTAATGTATTTAAGGAAAAGTTCTCTGAGAAATACACAGCCTTTTACACAGGCTTTGGAAATCTTCTAACTGGTAATGTGACCAAGGCTTTAGAATTATTAACAAGATTGTTGTACAACTCACATTTTTAGGACACCTCATGTGTCACAACCAAAATGGTTTGATCATGAATGTCTAAAATTAAAAAATAGTATGAATACTTGAATCATTTCAGGTTTACAAATTCTTTTGATGCTTTAACAAAATACAAACAAAGTAAAAGAGACTTCAAAAACTTATGCAATGCAAAGCAAAAAGCTGACAAGCAGGAGGTTTATTCACAGTTATTGATAACTATTGAAGACAAGGCCACGTTTTGCAAAACTCTAACAATATTGCTCAAGAGCAGTGGGTGAGCTATTTTCAAAAACTACTAAACCCTGAACAAACTGCAAATACTACTAACCACAGTCAACCCCTTAATTTGTCGAATGACTAAACAAACAATGATGATCATCTTGAAATACTTAATGATGATATATAACGGAACATGAGGTTTCAAGAGGCTTTAGAGGCACAAAGACAAGTACCTCCCCTGGCCCAGATTGTCTTTGCATAGATGTGTTCAAATGTAGCTATAGAGGCATTTCACTGTTAGATTGTATGGGTAAAATGTATGCCTCAGTTCTTAACAATAGACTCCAGCAATGGTCTGATATGAATAACATGTATAATGAGGCTCAAGCAGGTTTCAGACCTAAGTATTCAACCATAAATAAAATATTTACCCTCAGAGCCCTTGTCGAGAATTATTTGAGTATATCAAAAGGAAGATTATATTGCCTGTTTGTGGATTTCAAGAAAGCGTTTAACTCTTTAAACTGTCAGAAATTAATGTCTCTGCTTTTCTCCCAGGGCATCGAAGGTAGATTACATAATGCCTTATCTAACATGTATAAACTGTATCTGCCTGTATAAAGTTAGGAAACAAAATAACACCATATTTCACATGCTCCTCCGGGTTGCGCCAAGGTTATGTTTTAAGCCCTCTATTATTCTGTTACTAGCGCTTATTCCCGGCTCCGCCCGGGGTTTTTTACCAGTCACTTGAATGTCTTGACTTTCATACCCACCAACACAAACCACACACATATACACACAAAAAGCTCAATAGTTTGGATGGCTGATTGATATTGGTTATACAGCTGCATTGGATGCCCCTTGACTGATCAGTCTTGAAGGACTTCAGGGTAAACTACGTCTCTACTGGTGTCAGTAGATTTCTGGGGTATGGTAATTGATTAAAAGAAATATCGTGGGCATGAAATATTTTTAATTCAATGCATGAGTAGTTGGTAGTGAAAAAACATCTAGTACCGGTACTTAAAAGTTAAAAGTATCGGCGCCGAATATTTGAGAGGCATTCTATTGGTTTAAATTGTAGACATGGTTATCCAAAAACAATTTGTCTTTGGCCTTCACGTACTTGATAACCGTTTGTAAATCTAATAGCCAAAGTAAATAAAAGAAAATTATACCGTTTCACTCGGCAGTCTTCGGTGTTTTTTTTTTGACAAGGTAAACAACGAATGTGTAAACAAAGACACAGGTGCTCATCTTTGCACGCACGTACGCACGCACGCACGTTTAGTGTGTTGTCATGTAGAGTTTAGTGTCTTGTTGTCATGTAAAGAGTTTAGTGTCTTGTTGTCATGTAAATAGTTTTGTGTCTTGTTGTCATGTAAAGAGTTTTGTGTCTTGTTGTCATGTAAAGAATTTAGTGTCTTGTTGTCATGTAAAGAGTTTAGTGTCTTGTTGTCATGTAAAGAGTTTAGTGTCTTGTTGTCATGTAAAGAGTTAAGTGTCTTGTTGTCATGTAAATAGTTTAGTGTCTTGTTGTCATGTAAAGAGTTTAGTGTCTTGTTGTCATGTAAAGAGTTTTGTGTCTTGTTGTCATGTAAAGAGTTTTGTGTCTTGTTGTCATGTAAAGAGTTTAGTGTCTTGTTGTCATGTAAAGAGTTTTGTGTCTTGTTGTCATGTAAATAGTTTAGTGTGTTGTTGTCATGTAAAGAGTTTAGTGTCTTGTTGTCATGTAAAGAGTTTTGTGTCTTGTTGTCATGTAAAGAGTTTTGTGTCTTGTTGTCATGTAAAGAGTTTAGTGTCTTGTTGTCATGTAAATAGTTTAGTGTCTTGTTGTCATGTAAAGAGTTTTGTGTCTTGTTGTCATGTAAAGAGTTTTGTGTCTTGTTGTCATGTAAAGAGTTTAGTGTCTTGTTGTCATGTAAAGAGTTTTGTGTCTTGTTGTCATGTAAAGAGTTTTGTGTCTTGTTGTCATGTAAAGAGTTTTGTGTCTTGTTGTCATGTAAAGAGTTTAGTGTCTTGTTGTCATGTAAAGAGTTTAGTGTCTTGTTGTCATGTAAAGAGTTTAGTGTCTTGTTGTCATGTAAAGAGTTTTGTGTCTTGTTGTCATGTAAAGAGTTTGTGTCTTGTTGTCATGTAAAGAGTTTAGTGTCTTGTTGTCATGTAAAGAGTTTTGTGTCTTGTTGTCATGTAAAGAGTTTAGTGTCTTGTTGTCATGTAAAGAGTTTTGTGTCTTGTTGTCATGTAAAGAGTTTAGTGTCTTGTTGTCATGTAAAGAGTTTAGTGTCTTGTTGTCATGTAAAGAGTTTAGTGTCTTGTTGTCATGTAAAGAGTTTTGTGTCTTGTTGTCATGTAAAGAGTTTTGTGTGTTGTTGTCATGTAAAGAGTTTTGTGTCTTGTTGTCATGTAAAGAGTTTTGTGTCTTGTTGTCATGTAAAGAGTTTTGTGTCTTGTTGTCATGTAAAGAGTTTAGTGTCTTGTTGTCATGTAAAGAGTTTAGTGTCTTGTTGTCATGTAAAGAGTTTAGTGTCTTGTTGTCATGTAAAGAGTTTTGTGTCTTGTTGTCATGTAAAGAGTTTAGTAAAAGGTTTTGTGATAGTTTTAAATAAGACTCTCTTGTTGTTGTTACTGGTGTCTATTAAAATCAGGTTATAATCTTGCCCTACTTATTCTGAACTCTCACAACAGCTGATCGAATATTATTATCACCACCTTGTAAAATTCTTATAACTATACCCATTTCCCAATTTAAACAAGGAACTTTATCCTCAAATATAACACGACATCACTCCTTTTTACACGAGAACGATGATGCTCGCGCAAAAAACGTCGAAAACTTCTTATTAAAGATGAAGTGCTAGCATAAAACTATGTAAATGTACAGCCCTGCTACTGGCCCAAGAATATAATACTATGAACACCTTCTTCATATAACCATCTTTGGAGTAAATGTCCTTGACAAACAGAGGGCCTCCATAATCAACACCTATATTTGAGAGTACATAATCATCATACAGTCTGAACTCGGGCAATGGCGGCGAAATAGGTACACCATACGACTTTCCTTCTAATCTCTTGCAAGGAATACATTTTAATATCTCAGCTCTAACAATTTGTCTACCACGAAAAATCCAAATTTTCCGTCTTAACTGAACAAGAGTTTCAGTTGTTCCATTATGATGAACATCTAAATGACACTTAATAATAACCAATTTGGTCATATTGAAATCAGCATTATGGAGTTCAGAACAAACATTGCGACTTACATCTAGATCTAGATTCTACTTGTGACAAACCTAATACTAAATTATTCCAATAATGACAAAATTTACTCTCTAAGGGATCATCCCAACTTATCTCATTATTACGCAATGTTTGGTAATATAACTTAAACAATAATAATACTGGGGATATCAAGCCTACAGGATCAAAGAATTTAGCGGTGGTTCTTAATACATGTCTCTTAGTAACTAAATCAGTTGGCACACATGACAAAAATCAAACTGAAAGGTATCAAACTTATTTCCAATTTTTGCCCAAGTACACTACTATTACAATTTGAACAAATTCTGGAAATTCAGTACTATCCTTTAACATTGTCATTAACTCTGCTGAGTTTGAACACCATTTTCGCATATTAAACCACCTTGATGCAATTTCAATTTGCCTAATTCACATAACTCAAAAGCAGAATTAACATCTTCTGTGCCACATGCAAAATCATCTAGATACAGAGAATAAATAATCTTATCCAAAATATTCTTGTTATCAAAACAATTTCTTAAATGAAAACGAAGAGTGGCATTAAATAAAAGACTGGACGTCACTCCAAATACTACTCTATTAAACCTTAAAACATCAATCTCTGGATTTTTACTTAAAGGATTATCTACCCATAAAAATCTTTAAAAATTTCTATGGCTTTCATCAATACTAATATCTAAGAATGCTTTTTGAATATCTGCTGTAAATGCAATAGGGAACATACTAAAACGAAGCAAAACATCAAATATCAAAGGGTTTAATGATGGCCCCGCATACAGATAATCATTCAAAGTAAATTCGTTAGCCTTACACGAAGCATTATATACAATTCCTAATTTTGTTGTCTGTTTATCAAGTCTTAAGACTTCTCTATGTGGAATGTAATGCACATCTCCAGGCTTTAATGATGAATTGCAATCATTTACATAATACCTTATAATCTTATCATACTCTAATAAAACCTTAGGATCTTTCTGTAGTCTAAACAATAATGCATTCAAACGTTTTACACGTGTTGAATAGTTATCCGATATAAATGTACCAGACTCTTTAAAAGGCAACTTACCCTCGTATTTATTAAGCTTTTCACTTAACGAAATATTATCTTGAAAATAATTAAATACATTTGATTCATCACTAAAGATACCAAGGGATTCTTATTCCAAAAATTTAGGTGACAGAATGTACCTTTAAGTCTGTAGCACAAAAAGATGTGTCTGGTCATGTGTGAAGGCGTGCCCATTTGAAAGTGTGCGTTAATGAATATTGACTTAATTTAAGGAGTGCCTAAATAGATGTGTGCCTAATTAAAAGTGTGCGTAAATAAATATTGACTTAATTTAAGGAGTGCCTAAATAGATGTGTGGCTTATTCAAAGTGTGTCTAAATGAATGTGTGCAAAAATTAAAGGTGTACCTAATTGAACGTGTGCCTAATTGAAGGTGTGCCTCATTAAAAGTGTGCGTTAATGAATATTGACTTAATTTAAGGAGTGCCTAAATAGATGTGTGGCTTATTCAAAGTGTGTCTAAATGAATGTGTGCAAAAATTAAAGGTGTACCTAATTGAAGGTGTGCCTAATTGAAGGTGTGCCTAATTAAAAGTGTGCGTAAATAAATGTTGATATAATTTAAGGAGTGCCTAAATAGATGTGTGGCTTATTCAAAGTGTGTCTAAATGAATGTGTGCAAAAATTAAAGGTGTACCTAATTGAAGGTGTGCCTAATTGAAGGTGTGCCTAATTGAAGGTGTGCCTAATTAAAAGTGTGCGTAAATAAATGTTGATATAATTTAAGGAGTGCCTAAATAGATGTGTGGCTTATTCAAAGTGTGTCTAAATGAATGTGTGCAAAAATTAAAGGTGTACCTAATTGAAGGTGTGCCTAATTGAAGGTGTGCCTAATTAAAAGTGTGCGTAAATAAATGTTGATATAATTTAAGGAGTGCCTAAATAGATGTGTGGCTTATTCAAAGTGTGTCTAAATGAATGTGTGCAAAAATTAAAGGTGTACCTAATTGAACGTGTGCCTAATTGAAGGTGTGCCTAATTTACTGTGCCTAAATGTCTGTGTGCCCAATTTCAGTGTGACTAATTGAAATTGTGCCAAAAACGCTGTGCCTAAATAACACTGTGCCTAAATAACACTGTGCCTAAATAACACTGTGCCTAAATAACACTGTGCCTAAAAAACACTGTGCCTAAATAACACTGTGCCTAAATAACACTGTGCCTAAATAACACTGTGCCTAAATAACACTGTGCCTAAATAACACTGTGCCTAAATAACACTGTTCCTAAATAACACTGTGGCTAAATAACACTGTGCCTAAATGACATATTGTGTTTATCTTAATGACAGTGAAGCGTTGTTGTTATGTAAAGAGTTGAGTTCTTGCTAATTCATAAAACAAATTGATTTTCTAATCGGGCTGTAATTACAATAGTATTATCGTTGTGTAACATCTTGTAAAATCTAAACAAACAACAAACAAGAGAGAATATAATGGGACTAGAGTTCGTGATAATTATATCAAATAACACTTCCTTTCCATTATCTCACGGTGGCTTTATTGATTACAGGTATACAATAGTCTATATTATCTCATGGTGACTTCACTGATTACAGGTATATAGTAGTCAAGATTATTTCACGGTGACTTCACTGATTACAGGAATATATCAGTCAAGATTATCTCACGGTGACTTCACTGATTACAGGTGTAAAGTTGTCTAGATTATTTCATGATGACTTCATTGATTACAGGTATATAGTAGCCTAGATTATTTCATGGTGACTTCATTGATTACAGGTATACAGTTGTCTAGATTAGTTCATGGTGACTTCATCGATTTCAGGAATATAGTAGTCTAGATTATCTCATGGTGACTTCATTGATTACAGGTATATAGTAGTCTAGATTATTTCATGGTGACTTCACTGATTACAGGTATATATTAATCAAGATTATCTCACAGTGACTTCACTGATTACAGGTATACAATTGTCTATACTAGTTCATGGTGACTTCACTGATTACAGGTATACAATTGTCTAGATTATTTCATGGTGAATTTGTTGATTACAGGTATACAGTTGTCTAGATTAGTTCATGGTGACTTCATTGATTACAGGTATATAGTAGTCTAGATTATTTCATGGTGACTTCATTGGTTACAAGTATATATGAGTCAAGTTTATCTCACGGTGACTTCACTGATTACAGGTATATAGTAGTCTAGATTAGTTCATGGTGACTTCATTGATTTCAGGAATATAGTAGTCTAGATTATCTCATGGTGACTTTATTGTTTACAGGAATATAGTAGTCTAGATTATCCAATGGTGACTTCATTGTTTACAGGAATATAGTAGTCTAGATTATCTCATGGTGACTTCACTGATTACAGGAATATTGTAGTCTATATTATCTGATGGTGACTTCACTGATTACAGGTATATATTAATCAAGATTATCTCACGGTGACTTCACTGATTACAGGTATATAATTGTCTAGATTATTTCATGGTGTCTTCATTGGTTACAAGTATATAGTAGTCTAGATTATTTCATGGTGAATTCATTGATTACAGGTATACAGTTGTCTAGATTATCTCATGGTGACTTCATTAAATACAGGAATATAGTTGTCTAGATTATTTCATGGTGACTTCATTGATTACAGGTATACAGTTGTCTAGATTATTTCATGGTGACTTCATTGATTACAGGTATATAGTAGTCAAGTTTATCTCACGGTGACTTCACTGATTACAGGTATACAGTTGTCTAGATTATTTCATGGTGACTTCATTGATTACAGGTATATAGTAGTCTAGATTATTTCATGGTGACTTCATTGGTTACAAGTATATAGTAGTCTAGGTGATCTCATGGTGACTTCATTGATTACAGGAATATAGAGTCTATATTATCTCATGTGACTTCATTGATTACATGTATACAGTTGTCTAGATTATCTCTTGGTGACTTCATTTATTACAGGTATACAGTAGTCTATATTATCTCATGGTGACTTCACTGATTACAGGAATATAGTAGTCTAGATTATCTCATGGTGACTTCATTGATTACAGAAATATAGTAGTCTAGATTATCTCATGGTGACTTCACTGATTACAGGTATACAGTAGTCTAGATGATCTCATGGTGACTTCATTGATTACAGGTATACAGTAGTCTAGATTATCTCATGGTGACTTCACTGATTACAGGTATACAGTAGTCTATATTATCTGATGGTGACTTCACTGATTACAGGATTATATTAGCCAAGATTATCTCACGGTGACTTCACTGATTGTAGATATACAGTTGTCTAGATTAGTTCATGGTGACTTCATTGATTACAGGTATACAGTTGTCAAGATTATTTCATGGTGACTTCATTGGTTACAAGTATATAGTAGTCTAGATTATCTCATGGTGACTTCATTGATTACAGGTATACAGTAGTCTATATTATCTCATGGTGACTTCACTGATTACAGGAATATAGTAGTCTATATTATCTCATGGTGACTTCACTGATTACAGGTATATATTAGTCAAGATTATCTCACGGTGACTTCACTGATTACAGGTATACAGTTGTCTAGATTATTTCATGGTGACTTCATTGATTACAGGAATATAGTAGTCTAGATTATCTCATGGTGACTTCACTGATTACAGGTATACAGTCGTCTAGATTATCTCATGGTGACTTCATTGATTACAGGTATATAGTAGTCTAGATTATCTCACGGTGACTTCACTGATTACAGTGTATGCCTATCTCGATTTCGGTACATAGAATAAGGTTCTGTTATAATTTAAACGACTGTATTCCTTTATTTAATATGCACAGAATTATCTCAGAAAACTAATATTGACTGAATTGATTATGAAATTGAATTCTATAAATATGTCACGACGCGTTTCAAAACATTACTTAATCTGTTTGCTTCCACTAGACATATCGGTTACAATTAACCCTTATTGTCAATCAGCCTGCGATGTTTCATACGAACACTGTTTTGTCTCTGACTTAAACGTGCGACTATTTTAACAAATCGCAATCTAGTCTCGGAGTGATTATTCTGGAGTTTTTGAAGTAAATAACAATTCTTTCTGAAACGCAATTTTATATTCTATTTTAAGTTTTCCTGAATATTCTTTACGTCATTTCCATAAACAAGTTTATCGTCATATTGAGAGTTGTCTGCCCTTGATGTCACACGGCTATTCAATCATAATGGCGTCCAATTTCAGGGGCCGACTCTTATCTATTTGAGGTCAAAGTTGACAAAAGGTTAGATATCACTAAAACCGCTTTAAATAGAGATAGGAATTAATCTACGATATGTGTACAACTAGAGATCTGCAAAAACAAGCGTTAATTTGTAGAAGAAAGACGTAATTTCTTATTTACAGCTTGGTCGATTTCCGTAATAAGTGAGGTTACTTTTTCAGTCCACTATAGTCTTACCTAAAAATTGATTTTAAGACGAGAACTCAACCTAACAATGACTGAGCTTAAAGCTGTTTTAAAGCGTCCTTAGAATACCTTGTAATGGAAATAAAAGTTAATAACTGGCTAATTACTTAAAGTACAAGAATATTGATAATAGAAGGAAGAAAAATTGTTTAAATTTATATCAATAATGTTATTTTGTATTGTATTATGTTTCATATTGAGATTTAGGTCAATAATAACTAAGGTAAGTATTTACAAACAAAATATTGACAATACTCTTCAGACCATAATAGTGCTATTACATTGCCGTTATACCTTATTCACAGTCCGTATACCTAACATGTCTCAACACAGACCTTATACCTAACATTTCTCAACACAGTCCTTATACCTAACATTTCTCACACAGTCCTTATACCTAACATTTCTCAACACAGACCTTATACCTAACATTTCTCACACAGTCCTTATACCTAACATTTCTTACACAGTCCTTATACCTAACATTTCTTAAAACAGTCCTTATACCTAACATTTCTACACAGTCCTTATACCTAACATTTCTTACACAGTCCTTATACCTAACATTTCTCAACACAGGCCTTATACCTAACATTTCTCAACACAGACCTTATACCTAACATTTCTAACACAGTCCTTATACCTAACATTTCTTACACAGTCCTTATACCTAACATTTCTCAACACAGTCCTTATACCTAACATTTCTAACACAGGCCTTATACCTAACTTTTCTCAACACAGTCCTTATACCTAACATTTCTTACACAGTCCTTATACCTAACATTTCTCAACACAGTCCTTATACCTAACATTTCTCAACACAGTCCTTATACCTAACATTTCTCAACACAGTCCTTATACCTAACATTTCTCAACACAGTCCTTATACCTAACATTTCTCAACACAGTCCTTATACCTAACATTTCTCAACACAGACCTTATACCTAACATTTCTTAACACAGTCCTTATACCTAACATTTCTCAACACAGTCGTTATACCTAACATTTCTACACAGCCTTATACCTAACATTTCTCAACACAGTCCTTATACTAACATTTCTTACACAGCCTTATACCTAACATTTCTCATCACAGTCCTTATACCTAACATTTCTCAACACAGACCTTATACCTAACATTTCTAACACAGACCTTATACCTAACATTTCTCAACACAGACCTTATACCTAACATTTCTCAACACAGTCCTTATACCTAACATTTCTTACACAGTCCTTATACCTAACATTTCTAACACAGTCCTTATACCTAACATTTCTCACACAGTCCTTATACCTAACATTTCTCAACACAGACCTTATACCTAACATTTCTTACACAGTCCTTATACCTAACATTTCTAAACACAGCCTTATACCTAACATTTCTAAACACAACCTAACATTTCTAAACACGTCCTTATACCTAACATTTCTCAACACAGTCCTTATACCTAACATTTCTAAACAGATCCTTAAACCTAACATTTCTCAACACAGTCCTTATACCTAACATTTCTCAACACAGTCCTTATACCTAACATTTCTCAACACAGTCCTTATACCTAACATTTCTCAACACAGACCTTATACCTAACATTTCTAACACAGTCCTTATACCTAACATTTCTCACACAGTCCTTATACCTAACATTTCTAACACAGCTTATACCTAACATTTCTAACACAGTCCTTATACCTAACATTTCTTAACACAGTCCTTATACCTAACATTTCTAACACAGCCTTATACCTAACATTTCTACACAGTCCTTATACCTAACATTTCTCAACACAGATCCTTATACCTAACATTTCTCAACACAGATCCTTATACCTAACATTTCTAACACAGTCCTTATACCTAACATTTCTACACAGTCCTTATACCTAACATTTCTCAACACAGTCCTTATACCTAACATTTCTCAACACAGTCCTTATACCTAACATTTCTCAACACAGTCCTTATACCTAACATTTCTTACACAGACCTTATACCTAACATTTCTCAACACAGTCCTTATACCTAACATTTCTTAACACAGACCTTATACCTAACATTTCTCAACACAGTCCTTATACCTAACATTTCTCAACACAGTCCTTATACCTAACATTTCTCAACACAGTCCTTATACCTAACATTTCTCAACACAGTCCTTATACCTAACATTTCTTACACAGTCCTTATACCTAACATTTCTCAACACAGTCCTTATACCTAACATTTCTAACACAGTCCTTATACCTAACATTTCTCATCACAGTCCTTATACCTAACATTTCTCAACACAGTCCTTATACCTAACATTTCTCAACACAGTCCTTATACCTAACATTTCTAACACAGACCTAACATTTCTAAACACGGTCCTTAAACCTAACATTTCTCAACACAGACCTTATACCTAACATTTCTAACACAGCCTTATACCTAACATTTCTAACACAGTCCTTATACCTAACATTTCTAACAGTCCTTATACCTAACATTTCTCAACACAGTCCTTATACCTAACATTTCTCAACACAGACCTTATACCTAACATTTCTCATCACAGTCCTTATACATAACATTTCTCAACTAAGTCTTTATATCTGTCCTTACACGTAACATTTCTCAACATAGTCCTTATACCTAACATTTCTTGACACAGTCCTTATACCTAACATTTCTCAACACAGTCCTTATACCTAACATTTCTTAACTAACATTCTCACACACCTTATACCTAACATTTCTCAACACAGCCTTATACCTAACATTTCTTAACACATTACCTAACATTTCTCAACACAGTCCACCTAACATTTCTTACACAGTCCTTATACCTAACATTTCTCAACACAGTCCTTATACCTAACATTTCTTACACAGTCCTTATACCTAACATTTCTCAACACAGACCTTATACCTAACATTTTCACAGCCTTATACCTAACATTTCTCAACACAGTCCTTATACCTAACATTTCTCAACACAGTCCTTATACCTAACATTTCTAAACACAGTCCTTATACCTAACATTTCTCAACACAGACCTTATACCTAACATTTCTCAACACAGACCTTATACCTAACATTTCTAACACATCCTTATACCTAACATTTCTTAACACAACCTAACATTTCTAAACAGCCTTAACCTAACATTCTAACACAGACCTAACATTTCTACACGCCTTAACCTAACATTTCTAACACAGCCTTATACCTAACATTTCTACAAGCCTTATACCTAACATTTCTAACAAGTCTTATACCTAACATTTCTACACAGCCTTATACCTAACATTTCTCAACACAGACCTAACATTTCTACAAGACCTAACATTTCTCACACAGTCCTTATACTAACATTTCTCAACACAGACCTAACATTTCTACAAGACCTAACATTCTCAACACAGCCTTATACCTAAATTTCTAACAAACTAACATTTCTCAACACATCCTTATACCACATTTTTACACAACCTAACATTTCTAAACAGTCCTTAACCTAACATTTCTCAACAAGCCTTATACCTAACATTTCTAACACAGCCTTATACCTAACATTTCTACACAGTCCTTATACCTAACTTTCTACAAGTCCTTATACCTAACATTTCTCAACAGCCTTATACCTAACATTTCTAACACAGCCTTACAACATTCTACACATCCTTAACTAATTTCAACACAGACCTTATACCTAAATTCTAAACAGTATACTAACTTTTAAACACCTTATACAACATTTTACACATATAAATTTCTCAACAAGTCTTATACTCTTTCTACACTAACATTTCTAACACGCCTTAACCTAACATTTCTAACACAGCCTTATACCTAACATTTCTAACACAGTCCTTATACCTAACATTTCTCAACACAGTCCTTATACCTAACATTTCTCAACACAGCCTTATACCTAACATTTCTCAACAAGTCCTTATACCTAACATTTCTCAACAAGTCTTATACCTAACATTTCTCAACACAGTCCTTATACCTAACATTTCTCAACACAGTCCTTATACCTAACATTTCTCAACACAGTCCTTATACCTAACATTTCTAACACAGTCCTTATACCTAACATTTCTCAACACAGCCTTATACCTAACATTTCTAACAAGTCCTTATACCTAACATTTCTAACACAGACCAACATTTCTAAACACGTCTTATACTAACATTTCTAAACAACCTATACCACATTTTTACACGACCTTATACTAAATTTAAACAAGTTTACTAACATTTTTAAAGTCACTTAATAACATTCTCAACACAGACCTTATACCTAACATTTCTCATCACAGACCTTATACCTAACATTTCTCAATCACAGTCCTTATACCTAACATTTCTCAACACAGACCTTATACCTAACATTTCTCAACACAGTCCTTATACATAACATTTCTCAACACAGACCTTATACCTAACATTTCTTAACACAGACCTAACATTTCTCAACACAGTCCTTATACCTAACATTTCTTAACACAGACCTAACATTTCTCAACACAGTCCTTATACCTAACATTTCTCAACACAGTCCTTATACCTAACATTTCTCAACACAGACCTTATACCTAACATTTCTCAACACAGACCTTATACCTAACATTTCTCAACACAGTCCTTATACCTAACATTTCTCAACACAGTCCTTATACCTAACATTTCTCAACTAAGTCTTTATACCTAACATTTCTCAACTAAGTCTTTATACCTAACATTTCTCAACACAGTCCTTATACCTAACATTTCTCAACACAGTCCTTATACCTAACATTTCTCAACTAAGTCTTTATACCTAACATTTCTCAACACAGTCCTTATACCTAACATTTCTCAACACAGGCCTTATACCTAACATTTCTAAACTAAGTCTTTATACCTAACATTTCTCAACATACTTAAGAATCAATTGCCAAGTACAGAGATAAATGGACACTGAATAATAAATAGTAATAACAATTAACTCTTTATATACATACGCTAGAAATACACACGATGTTTTACAGCCTGCTAATTCTTATAATAAATGGATGGAAAGCAATAGTTTACTTTGATGTCATTTTTTAAAGTAATCAACTTAATGAACATGACAATAAATCTACATAAACTATGATAATGAGATTTGGTCTACTAGTCCAGCACTCTAACTTCAACTATTATAGTTCACATCGCATAACAGAGAAATCCATAACCCTAATTATCAACAACAATATAAAATATAAAGCTACTGATAAACAAGTCTGATATGTACGAATTAGGAGAAACAATATTTCATGAAACAAGTGGCTGGGGTTAAGGTCATTGTACAGAAAATTTTAATACTTTACACGATCTTGATCAATTAAAAATCTCGTGTTAATATCTCACACCAGACGTTAAGTAACGCCTCCAGGGAACTTATTGATTACAGAATACATTAGAACTTATTGTCTATTACAGAATACATTAGAACTTATTGATTACAGAATACATTAGAACTTATTGATTACAGAATACATTAGAACTTATTGATTACAGAATACATTAGAACTTATTGATTACAGAATACATTAGAACTTATTGTCTGATAAATAATATCCAATCAGTTACAGAGAATACATTAGAACTTATTGATTACAGAATACATTAGAAATCATGTTACAGAGAATACATTAGAACTTATTGATTACAGAATACATTAGAACTTATTGTCTGATAAATAATATCCAATCAGTTACAGAGAATACATTAGAACAATGCGTGGTTCATGCTGTCTGACTCTAGGGTCAGAATTCGTCTGGAGATCTATTGTAAACGAATATTCTGTTTCGTTTTTTTTTTTCAATAGGTTAACGTATAGAAACTTTACAATAAACATACATATACAATATATATAAATTATAATAAGCCAAGTTCTTCACGTAAAAATTAGATTAGAATATCCCTTTAAAACAACTCGTATTGTCTGGAATAAATCTAAATATTTATAAAGTAATGAGAACGACTGTGTGACCGAGGTTATAACTACGATGGGAAGATAGTCTGTGCTATTGTCGAGTAAACCCTCATGGATATATTTAGTATAAATGTATCAATATTAATTCGGAACATCACAAGATACTGTCACTAGCGAGAGAAAAGACAAAAGAATGTTTGTGGTGTAGAGACAAAGATCATGAATAAAAGGGAAATATCCATTAACATTCGAGGGATTGATAAATTTGCCGGAAATTGATATTTTTTATGGATTGTTTTAATTATTATTGAGTAGAGTAAATATCACATCGTCACGTCATTACGGTACTTAAATAATACTTTCTGATACCAAGTAGCGAATTCGTTAAATGTTTGGTACTGAACCTTTGAAGTACTGGACTGTTGCTAGTTAAAATAGTTCTGGATTGTTGCTAGTTATAATAGTGCTGGATTGTTGCCAGTTATAATAGTGCTGAACTGTTGCTAGTTAAAATAGTGCTGGATTGTTGCTAGTTAAAATAGTGCTGGATTGTTGCTAGTTATAATAGTGCTGGACTGTTGCTAGTTACAATAGTGCTGGACTGTTGCTAGTTATAATAGTGCTGGACTGTTGCTAGTTATAATAGTGCTGGATTGTTGCTAGTTATAATAGTGCTGGACTGTTGCTAGTTATAATAGTACTGGACTGTTGCTAGTTATAATAGTGCTTGACTGTTGCTAGTTATACTAGTGCTGGATTGTTGGACTGTTGCTAGTTATAATAGTGCTGGATTGTTGCTAGTTATAATAGTGCTGGACTGTTGCTAGTTATAATAGTGCTGGACTGTTGCTAGTTATAATAGTACTGGACTGTTGCCAGTTATAATAGTACTGGACTGTTGCTAGTTGTAATAGTAATAGAATGTTGCTAGTTATAATAGTACTGGAATGTTGCTATTTTTGAAATTTTTATAGTAATAGAATGTTGCTAGTTATAATAGTACTGGAATGTCGCTAGTTATACTAGTACTAGACTATTGCTAGGTATAAAAGTGCTGGTATTTGACCATTTCTAGTTATAATTTTGCTGCTAGTTAGATATATTAAAACTGAAAAACCCAAATTCTGTAGCTTTAAAGAATGTGTGTGATTGGTAGAATAGTGTGGTGTATTTTATATATTTTTATATCAAACATTTCAAGTTTTTTACAACCACAGAATATAACTGCTGTCAGGTCATGGAGGAAATTGTCTTACATTGGAAATGTTACCTTAAATTATTATAGTTTGATACCAAACTCCAGTGTAATCCGCTGTATAGCAACTTGTTGGCCTCTTTATAACTGGGATCAGGTTTATTTTCAAGGAGAAGGTTGTTATTGTATAGCACCAGTTTATGAGGAGGCAAGCCAAATTTCTGGAACGGTTACGATTAAAACAGAATTGAGAACCATTTATAAAGGTAAAATTATTTTTAAATAATTCTTAGCTTCTGAGATGGTGCTGACAGTAAGATTATGGAAATCACTGAATAAATGAAAAGAGTCAACAACTTAAATACCTTGTATAATTCCCTCAATAATTTACAATAAATTCTTCCTTTCAGATGTCTCATCCTGTATATCAGAAGGTTACACGATTTTTCCTGACCAAAGATATTGTTTAAAATTCTTTCCTGCCAAAACTAATTTCAGCAACGCCGAATCAATTTGTACAAAAGATGGTGGACATTTAGTATCAGCTTCTACGCAAACAGATATAACTAATTTAAGATCTCTATATACAGGTAGTTACCTTTAGTTTCTCATTGCATATTTATCACAATAAAAATGTTGTAAAGGATTACTGATGTCAGTATTTTACTGATGTCAGTACGTTACGTATATCTACCTGTTACTGATGTCTGTCTGGTACTGATGTCGGTATGTTACTGATGTCAGTATGTTACTGATGTCGGTATGTTACTGATGTCAGTATGTTACTGATGTCAGTATGTTACTGATGTCGTATGTTACTGATGTCTGTATGTTACTGATGTCAGTACGTTACGTTCTATGTTACTGATGTCTGTATGTTACTGGTGTCTGATACTGATGTCAGTATATTACTGATGTCTGTCTGTTACTGATGTCAGTATATTACTGATGTCTGTCTATTACTGATGTCAGTATGTTACTGATGTCAGTATGTTACTGATGTCAGTATGTTACTGATGTCAGTATGTTACTGATGTCAGTATGTTACTGATGTCGTATGTTACTGATGTCAGTATGTTACTGATGTCTGTATGTTACTGGTGTCTGATACTGATGTCAGTATATTACTGATGTCTGTCTGTTACTGATGTCAGTATGTTACTGATGTCTGTATGTTACTGATGTCAGTATGTTACTGATGTCTGTATGTTACTGATGTCAGTATATTACTGATGTCTGTCTGTTACTGATGTCAGTATGTTACTGATGTCGTATGTTACTGATGTCAGTATGTTACTGATGTCAGTATGTTACTGATGTCGGTATGTTACTGATGTCTGTATGTTACTGATGTCACTATATTACTGATGTCGGTATGTTACTGATGTCTGTATGTTACTGATGTCAGTATGTTACTGATGTCAGTATGTTACTGATGTCGTATGTTACTGATGTCACTATATTACTGATGTCTGTCTGTTACTGATGTCGGTATGTTACTGATGTCGGTATGTTACTGATGTCAGTATATTACTGATGTCTGTCTATTACTGATGTCAGTATGTTACTGATGTCAGTATGTTACTGATGTCTGTATGTTACTGATGTCTGTATGTTACTGATGTCACTATATTACTGATGTCGGTATGTTACTGATGTCTTTATGTTACTGATGTCGGTATGTTACTGATGTCAGTATGTTACTGATGTCGGTATGTTACTGATGTCTTTATGTTACTGATGTCTGTATGTTACTGATGTCTGTATGTTACTGATGTCACTATATTACTGATGTCTGTCTGTTACTGATGTCGGTATGTTACTGGTGTCTGTATGTTACTGATGTCTTTATGTTACTGATGTCGGTATGTTACTGATGTCAGTATGTTACTGAGGTCGGTATGTTACTGATGTCAGCATGTTACTGATGTCAGTATGTTACTGATGTCAGTATTTTACTGATTTTCTGCCTATTACTGATGTATATCTGCTACGGGTGTATGTCTGTTACTGATGTCAGTATGTTACCGATGTCTGTCTGTGACTGATGTCTGTCTGTAACTGATGTATGTATGTTTTTGATGTCAGCATATTATTGATGTTTGTCTGTTACTGCTGTCTGTCCGTTACTGATGTCAGTATGTTATTGATGTCTATCTGTAACGTATGTCTTTATGTTACTCTTGTCATAATCCTTTTTGCATTTTATTCGAGATGGGTAGGTACTAATAAGTTTGATTCTCTTCTTTCTAGATACCCAATCTGTTTACGTTGGAGGACACAGATCAGTAGACGGTACAGGGTTTGTCTGGGTAACAGGTAGATCTGTAAACCAGTCGTTCTGGAAACCAGATGAACCTAATAATAAAGGAGGAAGTGAAGATTGTATAGAAGTTCTGTCTAACGGACTATTTAATGATAAATATTGCGGTAAAACGTATGCCTTCATTTGTCAAATTTTATTAAGATAAGAATATAGATTCCAAAAAAAATGAAAGTAATGAAAAAATAAACATCAAATTTAGAAAATATATCAAAACCTGAGTGTTTGAGAAAAAATTAAGTTTTGCGGCCTAGGTAACAAACTGCAGCAAGATGGTACCAATCTTTTTTTTATCCACAACAGATCACAGGTGCGTGTGGACAGGATAGGCTACCGGGAAAAAATCCCCCCCCCCTTATTTAAAAAAAAAAGAATTTTTTTTATCAAACATTTGTCGTTTGAGTTGTATCAACTCGCAAAATATGTCAAAGCTACCGAAAAATAATATTATTTGAGATTTTTGCAAGTCGACTGATAATAGTGAAAATGTATATTAATATAAAGACAAGGTAAGTCACTCGGGTTTTGTTTACTTCACGTACCGATCACAGATCGCCTTTAAAATAATATCAATAAACCATTCTACCATTCATGTCACTGATTTCAATCCTTTCATTAATGAACTTGCTCTTTGGGCATACATATATTTATTAAATCGATGCTCAAATAGTCTAGTAATTCATGTTTTAATCGAACAATTTACAATTTTTATTGACATTTTGAAATTTGCAAAAGCTCCAGGAACGGAAGTGGCCACAGACGTGACAGTGGGTCAAGGGAAGTAACTCTGAAACAAACGACCTTGCTGTCGTGATCATTTAAAAAAGATTTAAGGGTACTTTTACGGTTAATTGTGTGGCCCATTTGAATTCAAATTAGATTATTGCTTTTTGGCATGGATTGTATCAGTTAATGTGAAGAAAGAAATCGCTGAACACGAAAATAGAAATTTATTTTTTTCGTTTCATTCTTAAGATAATTTTGATTCCATAATTTTGACGTCAACAAAAATTCCGTCAAATTAAATAGTTTCGTTTAATTGTATGAAAATCTACGATCCTTAAATTTAACAATACCAATTTTGGCGCATTTTTTTGCTATCGGTAGGCCGGTTGGCAGCGGTTGGCGGTAGGCTTTTGAAACCCACCCTATTAATATACATTTTCACTATTATCAGTCGACTTGCAAAAATCTCAAATAATGTTATTTTTCGGTAGCTTTGACATATTTTGCGAGTTGATACAACTCAGACGACAAATGTTTGATAAATTTTTTTTTTTTTCAAAATAAGGGGGGGGGGGATTTTTTCCCGGTAGCCTATCCTGTCCATACAACTCAGACGACAAATGTTTGATAAATTTTTTTTTTTTTCAAAATAAGGGGGGGGGGGATTTTTTCCCGGTAGCCTATCCTGTCCACACACGCACCTGTGCAACAGATTCAAAACTGTTACTGTATGTAATGTGATATTTTTCTTATACACAATCGCAAATTAATACATGTCCAATATGATGGTGTGAGCGACTGATTTTGATATTTTCATGTTTTTTTCTCGATGGAAGAGGTAATTGTCTATTCGAATATGATATTTAACTGAATATATTAAATAAAAAAATATTTGTTTAAAAATATGTTTTTTCGATTTATCGAATTTATTATGATGGTAATATTGAATCAGACCTAAATATCTCATTTCGTTTTTTTAATTAACAAAAGGAAGTTTACAATTATGATATTCTCCCAGGGTAATTCGATATTTATATAAAATACCCAATACTTGAATAGACATTTAAACAGAAAAAAAAAACAAAATAATTTTTTAGGTGATATAGGTTGCCCTTAACGATAGTCTTTTTATGTCAAATATTCAACAAATATATCAAACAATAATATCAATATTTATCTAGTATGAAAACAGGAAAACAGTCACCGAGTTCACAAATTGAGTTCCTGGGGAGCATCAGGCAGGTATTATTATGGTAGATTTCAATATCACCTTGGGGCTCCAAGAGCCCAGTCTTGTATCACGAGTCTTGTCTTGCTAGACTTGTCTTGTGAGCACTGTCTTGCAAGTCTTGTCTTGCGAGTCTTGGCTTGCTAGTATTGTCTTGTGAGTCTTGTGTCGCAAGTCTTGTCTCTTCTTTTGAGTCTTGTCAAACGTCCATCACAGCTATCGGATTAATGGTGTGTAAACCGACTATTGAAGTATTGTCGAAACATTGCCTGATAATAATACAGTATTTAATTGTTATCAATAAACCGTTATAAAATATATCAACAGTCAATAATTTCACATCATTTCATCTTTCTATTACCATCTTTCTATTACAATAAATCTAATCAACAGTATCATATTTCACACAGAGTTTTTAATCTAATTAATAAATTTTAATTATTAAAGAAACAGCTAATATGATAAACAATATTCTTTCCGATTTAGTCGTTTAAAACCGAAACAATATGACTATCTTTCTGCTAAACCTGATTGCCGTGAAGGACACTTATACACTTTGCTTAAGATTCATAAGAATCCTACCAAAGATTGGTTTATTCCTAATAGAATCCCTAAAGGCCACCCGATTATCTCTGACTCTGATAGTGAGTTGTATGCCGTGTCAGAATACATTGATCATCGTACACAAACCTCTTCACGGCAGAGTGGGAACGGGAGGTATTGTATGGCGGTTGATAAGGCCGAAAAAGCTAACTTCGTTCGTTTCGTGGATTCATCTAACCTGCATTCATCTAACCATGTAATATCATACTTAGTACCAATGATCATCTAACTCTCGATACAAAACTATGCTAAATCTATTGTCTTTGCTTATTTCGTGCAATCAAGAAGTTTGATTCGATTAAAATCGACCCTAATGTTACATTATATTTCTTTACTTAAATGAAGTAACACGTGATTACATTCTTAGATTTATCATAGCAACCATCAAGAAGACGTCGCTAGATGGCGCTGCAGTATGAACAATAACTTCTCCCTACCGGAAATCTAGCTTTTTTTTTACTACAATCTTTTTAAACATCCACATGTACAGTTTTCATCAGATTTGAATGAAACTTGCTGTGGTCCTTTATATTGATGGGATCTCGGACAAGTTCAAAATTAGCGATTTTTCTAAGACGGTTTTTGAATTTTTGCAATTGACTTAAAAATGCATCAAAATTGGCTTGTGAACGCGATAGAGACTACAGATTTCATCGGATTTGAATGAAACTTGCTGTGATCATTTATATTGATGAGATCTGGGACAAGTCCAAGGCAAAAAGTTTTTTAAGAGGCGAATACTATCACATTATCAAACACGGGTAGGGCCAATTTTTTTTTCGCCCCTGGGGTTCGAACCCCTGGCCCCGTCCTTTTTAGAATAAGTCAACCCCAAAACATTCAAATGGAGAATGCCCACATTTCTATGTTTTATTTATGGAGGGCAATAACCGCCAAATGAAAATAGCTCCATTTTCAACTGTTTGGGAAATTATTTGGGGGCCTTTTTGAAAAATCAACAAAGCTTTAATGGAAAACCCCAATATATCCTTTTATTTTTAAAAAAAATTACAACTGCTAACGATATAAACAACAGGTAGCTTTCTTAAACCCGAAAAATTTTATTAAAAAATTTCAACATTTAACAAATATCGTCTACAAAATATTAACTGAAACATTGTTCTGAATAGTCGCTCATTACTCGCTTAGTTCTAAGTTTTCGTGAGTCCAGCTTTAATATGTTTACGTCATTGTATGTCCATATTAGGTAATTTAATTTTCATTGGTCCACGTGATTTTTTGTTGATCATCGTTTTGAACCGCCGTATTTGTGGAGAAAAGTCTTCTCTAACCTCTCCCAGACATGTTGAATATTTAAAGTCTAGAGATGAAACCCTTCAGGTATTTCATTATATTTTGTTTATGAATGTATTAAGCATTTAAGTTTATCTTTTTCAGCCTGTGTCAATGCGCATACTGTGAGTATTTTCCGTTCAGAGTGTCATAATACTCGCGATCAGAAGTTTGTATTTTATAGTCACAAGTCCCCTCCCCGTTCATGCTTATAATATCATTTACAATTATGTGGCTACGTGATTATTGTCTCAAAATATTATTAATTTCGTGTTTGTATCGAAACCAAGGATGTTAGGTAAGTTATTTGATAGACCATACAGCAGATTCAACGTATGCATACGATTGAGTTAATTGTTGTCTGTAGTCATGAAAAACGTAGTTACGTGCCTTTATGTTAATCTCACTTTATTTAAATTGCAAATTTTGCTCAGAATAAAGACATTACCGGAAGTTTGTCTAATCTAGTACCTTGGAGAGAAGATTTTGTTCATACTGCAGCGCCATCTAGCGACATCTTCTTGATGGTTGCTATGATAAATCTAAGAATGTAATCACGTGTTACTTCATTTAAGTAAAGAAATATAATGTAAGATTAGAGCCGCATTTGAATCGAATTAAACTTCTTGATTGCACGAAATAAGCAAAGACAATAGATTCAGCATAGTTTTGTATCGAGTGTTAGATGATCATCGGTAGAAACTTTTGCATGAGAGCTCATTTCATACAAAAAATGACTTTTCTGGTATAATTAAGTCACAAGTTTTACGATTTCACCGAATTTGCATAAGATCTTCTGGTTTCGACAAAGCTTGTACGATTGTTTTTCAAAACTGAAAGAGAGTTGATATTCTAGAAGATTTTTATGGAACATAAAAAAATCCACCTTAGCACAGATAGCAGCTAAAAATAAAAATTTAGAGAAGCCCATTGGGTTGAGACATTAAATGCAGCAAGAACTATAGGACTTCATATTAACCATATAGGACTTCATATTAACCATATAGGACTTCATATTAACCATATAGGACTTCATATTAACCATATAGGACTTCATATTAACCATATAGGACTTCATATTAACCATATAGGACTTCATATTAACCATAATAATATATATAATACTAAGATATATGCCTATAGTATTTCTGACATTTATTAACTCAACAGGCAGCGTTAACAAAAAAAAAAATTAAACTCATAAGCATACATATAGTATGGAATAAAAACATTTTGATAAACAGTATTTTATTTAAAAATTTTTTAAATATCATAAATACTCTTAGTATTTGTGTATAACCACATGATATTTATACCAATTGGAAGGAGTTCAATTCTTTGATGAGACGCATTCGATATTGGTCGTGTTTCTGTGAAGGTACAATATATGTTCGATCTTCGTCGATGCGTTTGAATCTCATATTTGGCGGTAGAAGGACGGCGTCGATCACGTGGACAGCTCCGTTGGTTACTGTCACATCAGCTAGTATAACATCGGCATCGTTCACTTTAACATGAGCTGGAATATGAATGATTGACAAGGTTATATTGAGCTTATTCTTATTTTCAATCTCATTTTTTAGCTTTGTCATTGTTTTCTAACCTGAATGTTTAAAGAATAATAATTTCATCCGTTTCATCACTCATCCATCACTGTATGGATACTATCTTATAGATTGTCGCCTGAAAAGGTACACGTCAACTTCCTCGTTTGATTAGGGTATATTTTGAATTAGATAATCAGCAACAAAAAACAAACAGGTAGACGTAAGTGTTCTAATGCCAGGAATATTGAAATGATTAAATATTACTTACAACCACTGATTGAAATGGTGACATTGTTTCCATTTTTAGTTTGAACTTTCAGGCCATCAGATAAAGCAGCACTATAGAATGTCCCATCAACAACATGGTATAACAGTACAGCTGAAAACAAAGCGTTTATATTAATATATAGATTTAATATACACAACATGGTATAACAGTACAGCTGAAAACAAAGCGTTTATATTAATATATAGATTTAATATACACAACATGGTATAACAGTACAGCTGAAAACAAACCGTTTATATTAATATATAGATTTAATATACACAACATGGTATAACAGTACAGCTGAAAACAAACCGTTTATATCAATATATACATTTAATATACACAACATGGTATAACAGTACAGCTGAAAACAAACCGTTTATATTAATATATAGATTTAATATACACAACATGGTATAACAGTACAGCTGAAAACAAACCGTTTATATTAATATATAATTTAATATACACAACATGGTTTAACAGTACAGCTGAAAACAAACCGTTTATATCAATATATAGATATAATATACACAACATGGTATAACAGTACAGCTGAAAACAAACCGTTTATATTAATTTATAGATTTAATATACACAACATGGTATAACAGTACAGCTGAAAACAAACCGTTTATATAATATATAGATTTAATATACACAACATGGTTTAACAGTACAGCTGAAAACAAACCGTTTATATTATTATATGGATTTAATATAACAACATGGTATAACAGTACAGCTGAAAACAAACCGTTTATATTAATATATAGATTTAATATACACAACATGGTATAACAGTACAGCTGAAAACAAACCGTTTATATCAATATATAGATTTAATATACACAACATGGTATAACAGTACAGCTGAAAACAAACCGTTTATATCAATATATAGATATAATATACACAACATGGTATAACAGTACAGCTGAAAACAAACCGTTTATATCAATATATACATTTAATATACACAACATGGTATAACAGTACAGCTGAAAACAAACCGTTTATATCAATATATAGATATAATATACACAACATGGTATAACAGTACAGCTGAAAACAAACCGTTTATATCAATATATAGATTTAATATACACAACATGGTATAACAGTACAGCTGAAAACAAACCGTTTATATTAATATATATTTAATATACACAACATGGTATAATAGTACAGCTGGAAACAAACCGTTTATATTAATATATAGATATAATATACACAACATGGTATAACAGTACAGCTGAAAACAAAGCGTTTATATTAATATATAGATTTATATATACAACATGGTATAACAGTACAGATGAAAACAAACCGTTTATATTAATATATAGATTTAATATACACAACATGGTATAACAGTACAGCTGAAAACAAACCGTTTATATTAATATATAGATTTAATATAACAACATGGTATAACAGTACAGTGAAAACAAACCGTTTATATTAATATATAATTTAATATACACAACATGGTATAACAGTACAGCTGAAAACAAACCGTTTATATTAATATATAGATTTAATATACACAACATGGTATAACAGTACAGCTGAAAACAAACCGTTTATATTAATATATAGATTTAATATACACAACATGGTATAACAGTACAGCTGAAAACAAACCGTTTATATCAATATATAGATTTAATATACACAACATGGTATAACAGTACAGCTGAAAACAAACCGTTTATATTAATATATAGATTTAATATACACAACATGGTATAACAGTACAGCTGAAAACAAACCGTTTATATTAATATATAGATTTAATATACACAACATGGTATAACAGTACAGCTGAAAACAAACCGTTTATATTAATATATAGATATAATATACACAACATGGTATAACAGTACAGCTGGAAACAAACCGTTTATATTAATATATAGATTTAATATACACAACATGGTATAACAGTACAGCTGAAAACAAACCGTTTATATTAATATATAGATTTAATATACACAACATGGTATAACAGTACAGCTGAAAACAAACCGTTTATATTAATATATAGATTTAATATACACAACATGGTATAACAGTACAGCTGAAAACAAACCGTTTATATTAATATATAGATATAATATACACAACATGGTATAAAGTACAGCTGGAAAACAAACCGTTTATATTAATATATAGATATAATATACACAACATGGTATAACAGTACAGCTGAAAACAAACCGTTTATATTTTTATATAGATTTAATATACACAACATGGTATAACAGTACAGCTGAAAACAAACCGTTTATATCAATATATAGATTTAATATACACAACATGGTATAACAATACAGCTGAAAACAAACCGTTTATATTAATATATAGATTTAATATACACAACATGGTATTAACAATACAGCTGAAAACAAACCGTTTATATCTATTATATAGATTTAATATACACAACATGGTATAACAATACAGCTGAAAACAAACCGTTTATTTTAATATATAGATTTAATATACATTAACATGGTATAACAGTACAGCTGAAAACAAACCGTTTATATCAATTATATAGATTTAATATACACAACATGGTATAACAGTACAGATGAAAACAAACCGTTTATATTAATATATAGATTTAATATACACAACATGGTATAACATACAGCTGAAAACAAACCGTTTATATCAATATATAGATTTAATATACACAACATGGTATTAACAGTACAGCTGAAAACAAACCGTTTATATTAATATATAGATTTAATATATACAACATGGTATAACAGTACAGCTGAAAACAAACCGTTTATATTAATATATATTTAATATACACAACATGGTATAACAGTACAGCTGAAAACAAACCGTTTATATTAATATATAGATTTAATATACACAACATGGTATAACAGTACAGCTGAAAACAAACCGTTTATATTAATATATAGATTTAATATACACAACATGGTATAACAGTACAGCTGAAAACAAAGCGTTTATATTAATATATAGATTTATCATATACAACATGGTATAACAGTACAGGTGAAAGGTAATATGAAGTAAGAATACCATTATTTAGTTTTAAAACAGAATATTAATGATGTATCTATAATATACTAATGAATACCAGCAATAGAACAAGAATCAAGGTCTTCAAAAAATGGAATTTAATTCTGCAATATCTGTAACACATTAACTGTAAAGCTGAGAGACAAGCACTTGATAAATGTCCTGATCAAGTTTATTCAAGCTTGTAATTCAATAATAAAAGAAGTATTTTATATTGATGTATTGGAGTTGATACTATCTATTACATAATTGTAACATAACACCACATTTTAAGGAAAGTAATACGATTTGGGAAAACAGGCTTACACGGAATGTAAACTTGTTTTGTTTGATGTTTGATCGTGTAATGCTGTTCGATTAGGAATGAATATATCAGCATTTAATTTTTGGGCTCAAATAGATAGAACACAATTTAATAAGCAATCGTATTATAAGTAATCGAGACCACCAAACCATCGTCAATTATATTGCTCAGATAGATCTTAGTTTAAGTTTGTATTGATATTATATTGAATAAACATTTATGATAGTATATCAGAAAACTAGACTCATTGGATTACAGACTGTGGCTGTGTCAATGGTCCTTAAGGTCAAAGGCGAATTTCTTATCGAAGTCGCAAGAGCTCACGAAACATAGCTGAATGTAAATACTGTACAGCTATCGTATATTATTTTAGACAATATAATGGTCATCCTTTATCTAACCTCAATTTTCATCAACCTGTAGATATGTATGGGTCGGGTGTATCCTACTAGTAGAGCTTGTTAACAATAGGTACGGGTGAGAGCAAGGTGCACAGGGTAGTCCTTTATCATGTAATATGATAAACACTCTGAAATTGTATGGGTCAAATTCGGATCAAAACGCATTTTAGACATATTCGGTAGTCAATCTTCTTCATAGTCCACAAGTTTAATTTTCTTTATTTCTACTGATTTACCTTTTCGAGGTTGTTTAGGATTGTAAATTTTTGAATTCAGGTGTTACTAGAGTTACGATAATATTCACCTGCTAGTTTTTTGGGATTCTTCAAGAGGTCTGCAAGAGCTCCGGCTGGAAGATTGGCAAATGCCTGGTTTGTCGGTGCAAAGACAGTAAATGGTCCGGGCCCTGCAATATAGAAGTGAGACGTTGTAATCCCGACTGTAAACAATGTGGAGTATGAGAAGTATCCGATTGATCAGATCAATTTAAAACATTAACCGGAAATAAATATATAACAATAAATGTAAATGTTTAAAGCTTACCGTTCAGAGTATTAGCTAGGTTAGTAGCGACCAGAGTATTTAGCAATGTGGAGAATAATTTGGGGGTTTCTCCTACCAGCTGAGTTACCGTTCCGGCTGGGGGTAACATAACACTATCTAGAATATGGATTACGCCATTGGTAGCATTCTGGTCGACTTTTATCACTTTTCTTCCCGATGCAGTAACTGTCTGAAAAAAATGGAAATTTGACCATTTTATAAAAGATAATTAATAGCTTTAATATGTGTCAGTTTAAAAAAAAACAAAAAAAACAACTACATTATTAAGCCTCGGATTTCCAGTTTCACAATAGGAAATAAAAAACCTACTTTGCCATAGATGTTTAATCGGATGTCAGCTCCAGGTAATAGAGTTGGTGCTATCAGTTCATTTGTTATAGCACCAGAGTACACTGACCCGGATATCACGTGATATTTCAAAACCTCGCTCAACAATGTTGTATTCTTCATAAGCATATCCTTCAAGGCTTTTGGAAGATTGTCGAAGGCAGCATTATTCGGACCGAACACTGTAAACGGCCCTGAAAATACCAACATGTTGAAATTGATATAAAAAAGTTAATTAACCCCAAACAAACCATTAATCAGTCACTTAAGTCCGGCAAACAATGGTCAATTGAAAAGTTGAAATTCTGTACCAAGATGAACTATTGGTGACGATCACTCCTAGCAGTGTGCAATAAAATAAATTGTTCAAATCGGAAGCACAGAGGGCTACTAGATGATGGCTGTTATCTCACTCACAACAGCAAGTTGGTATTATGGACAATAGATAAAATTTTGCCACGCTGTACCATACCATTGTAAACTGGTAATGCTATGTAGGGAAGTATTGTTGTTGCTATTTTGCATCGTGTCGTACAATGTTGTGTAGGATATGGTGTATACAGGCAATAATGACAACGGAATAGAAATACATTATGTTTATTTATCTTATTATGTTTTTTCTAACGTCTAGGGGTGGTTGTTTCTTATCCAGCCAATATAGTTATAGATATACAGTATGTATTATATAAATTAATGCATGAATGCACATCAAAAACAGGTCTGAAGTATTTTTAGAATAGTGTCACCCTGTCACAAATAGATATGTGTACTCGTTTAATCAAGAAAGAATTTAAATGCGACCAATTCCTGTTGAAATACAGAATTTTAATTTATATATGATATGATAAGAAGGCAATATCTCTTTATCAATGCTCACTTAAGAAATGGTCAGGGAGGGTTAAGAGCTTATTGCATCTACCAACAGCACTCCCTACTCAATATCAAACACCAACTATACTCCATTTAAGAGTAGTAATAAATCCACTATAGAATTAAACAAGAAATACATATAAAACAAATATATCTTTTCCATATTTAAAATGTCTTGTTTTACCTTAACGAATTAGATGTTCCCTATATTTAACAAGTATCCTGAACCTACTATGAAATCATTACAGAACGGGTAGAATCGATACTGAACCACCATGTCAGTTGGCATGCTTCGAGTATGAACATATTTCATAAACTATTGATAAAGCCTACTAACCTTTTCCAGACAGAGGTCCTGCAAGTCCAGCTTTAGTTACATATTCTACCAACGTTGTCAGGTTTAATTTCGTAGCTAATGTAGGAATATTATCAGAGACCTCATACAGAACTTCTGGATCCAACACGGCACGCCATAAATCTGCCGGGGAGGCGTTGGTAGAAACTACAATAATATTAAGTAAGGCGACTAGTAGAATCCTCATGTTGTTGATATAGAAATAACGATAGTGAATATCATAACCCGGTGTCTATATATATATATAATCATTCACTGTTTTATAAACCCAACTCGTGCATGTCGCGTGATTCAAAATGTTATATAAACTTATATAACCGGATGTCAATTTCAAGGACTATCAGTTCCTCCAGATCTTCAGACTTACAGCGAATTGAAGTGTTAATGTTAAATGTAGATCTATTGTTGTTGTTTTTTGGTGTATTTTATCTATTATATAGTATAGAGCTTATCAATAAGTGATTAGAATGAGTGAATAAATTACTATACGTTGATTTTACGTTTTACATTCAAAATGTTTACCTCTTACTCTTCTCTATCTAAAGGACCAATGAAGACTAGAGCACCTCTGCCTCGGTTTATTGAACCTTCTGAACGACGTATTTCCATGCAACCTCCTAACTATTTTCCTGAAGCAAGAATAATTTAATGGGCCGACTCTCGAAAAAAACATTCTGTGGCTTGTGAACAGTATTTCGTACGCTGATGAATATTCTATAGCATCTACAACAACGGAGCTATTCCATCGCACAAACATCCATAACAAAGTGTCATTCTATCTCAGTCCTGATTGCATACGGTTGAATGGAATTAAATTAAACGTGTTATTGATACTTGATCTAAATGTTGTACATATCTCATACGTGTACAAGGTCAATATCACTATACTTAATGAATGAATAACTGGTTTTATAGTATAGATACGATACAGATAAACATTTTACTTTAATTTCATCTTCAGGTATACTGAACAATTCATTCAGCTTGAATAATGAGACATATTAATAAAGAACTATAAATTGACGAAAAGAGATTTAACATTCGAAATAATCTATCTGAATATGATAAACGAGATTTAAAGTTAATTGTCCTCACGTCAACTGTAATATTCCTCGTTAATTTACCTTCTATTTAGTCCATGGCTTTTAACACTATTGCAAGAATAGATCTGATAAAATTATATTTTTCAATTACAAGTGATGTGGAGGTACAGTTTCTAGGGGCACAAGTGTCCTTATGTTGCCCCCATTGGCATCGCTAGTTACATATCAATGTATAGTTTCAATTTGGTCTTGATTTGGGGATTGAGAACCGAATATAGAATTTATTATATTCAGAGGTACTTCTGTATTAGAGAAATAGAACGAAATAGATCAGTTTTCTGAAGATCACTATTTTTCTAACCTCAGTAGGGATACAGACTGAAATAGATCACATGTCTGAAAATCTCTACTTGTCAAATTTCAGCAGAGACACAGGCGGAAATAGACCAGTTGTCTGAAGATCTCTACTTGTCAAACTTCAGTAGAGACACAGGCTGAAATAGACCAGTTGTCTGAAGATCTCTACTTGTCAAACTTCAGTAGAGACACAGGCTGAAATAGACCAGTTGTCTGAAGATCTCTACTTGTCAAACTTCAGTAGAGACACAGGCTGAAATAGACCAGTTGTCTGAAGATCTCTACTTGTCAAACTTCAGTAGAGACACAGGCTGAAATAGACCAGTTGTCTGAAGATCTCTACTTGTCAAACTTCAGTAGGGACACAGGCTGAAATAGACCAGTTGTCTGAAGATCTCTACTTGTCAAACTTCAGTAGGGAAACAGCTGAAATAGACCAGTTGTCTGAAGATCTCTACTTGTCAAACTTCAGTAGGGACACAGGCTGAAATAGACCAGTTGTCTGAAGATCTCTACTTGTCAAACTTCAGTAGGGACACAGGCTGAAATAGACCAGTTGTCTGAAGATCTCTACTTGTCAAACTTCAGTAGGGAAACAGTCTGAAATAGACCAGTTGTCTGAAGATCTCTACTTGTCAAACTTCAGTAGGGACACAGTCTGAAATAGACCAGTTGTCTGAAGATCTCTACTTGTCAAACTTCAGTAGGGAAACAGCTGAAATAGACCAGTTGTCTGAAGATCTCTACTTGTCAAACTTCAGTAGGGACACAGCTGAAATAGACCAGTTGTCTGAAGATCTCTACTTGTCAAACTTCAGTAGGGATACAGACTGAAATAGACCAGTTGTCTGAAGATCTCTACTTGTCAAACTTCAGTAGGACACAGTCTGAAATAGACCAGTTGTCTGAAGATCTCTTACTTGTCAAACTTCAGTAGGGAAACAGGTCTGAAATAGACCAGTTGTCTGAAGATCTCTACTTGTCAAACTTCAGTAGGGAACAGTCTGAAATAGACCAGTTGTCTGAAGATCTCTACTTGTCAAACTTCAGTAGGGAAACAGTCTGAAATAGACCAGTTGTCTGAAGATCTCTACTTGTCAAACTTCAGTAGGGAAACAGTCTGAAATAGACCAGTTGTCTGAAGATCTCTACTTGTCAAACTTCAGTAGGGAACAGTCTGAAATAGACCAGTTGTCTGAAGATCTCTACTTGTCAAACTTCAGTAGGGAACAGTCTGAAATAGACCAGTTGTCTGAAGATCTCTACTTGTCAAACTTCAGTAGGGAAAGAGCTGAAATAGACCAGTTGTCTGAAGATCTCTACTTGTCAAACTTCAGTAGGGAAACAGTCTGAAATAGACAAGTTATCTGAAGATCTCTACTTGTCAAACTTCAGTAGAAGAAACAGTCTGAAATAGACAGTTGTCTGAAGATCTCTACTTGTCAAACTTCAGTAGGTGATACAGACTGAAATAGATAAGTTTATAAGATTTCTAATGATCGTAGAACAGAAATCTAAATCCTTGTAGTTGTATTCTCTCCGTCAAATGTTCACTAGGTGAATAGGTCTGGATAGACAGTATGGTGTGAAACTATAGCTTGTAATAGTAGGTTGACAGCTAAATAGATCCGTTGTGAACGATTGGTATTGTCGACAACTAAGTATGGGGTGTGATACTAGTGTTGATGTGGTATGAGACTAGAGTGATGTAGCGTTGAGACTAGGGTGATTGAGTGTGACACTACAGTGATGTGGTGTGACACTAGGGTGATGTAGTGTGAACTAGGGTGATGAGGTGTGATACTAGGGTGATGTGGTGTGACACTAGGGTGATGTGGTGTGACACTAGAGTGATGAGGTCTGACACTAGGGTGATGAGGTGTGACACTAGGGTGATGAGGCGTGACACTAGAAGTGATTGAGTGTGAAACTTAGGGTGGAGTGATGAGCTGTGAGACTAGGGTGATGTGGTGTGACACTAGGGTGATGAGGTGTGACACTAGGGTGATGTGGTGTGAGACTAGGGTAATGTGGTGTGACACTAGGGTGATGTAGTGTGAGACTAGAGTGATGAGGTGTGAGACTAGAGTGATGTGGTGTGAGACTAGAGTGATGTGGTGTGAGCACTAGGGTGATGTGGTGTGACACTAGATGATGTGGTGTGACACTAGGGTGATGTGGTGTGACACTAGGGTGATGTGGTGTGACACTAGGGTGATGTGGTGTGACACTAGGGTGATGTGGTGTGACACTAGGGTGATGTGGTGTGACACTAGGGTGATGTGGTGTGACACTAGAGTGATGTGGTGTGACACTAGGGTGATGTGGTGTGACACTAGGGTGATGTGGTGTGACACTAAATTGATGAGGTGTGACACTAGGGTGATGTGGTGTGACACTAGAGTGATGAGGTGTGACACTAGGGTGATGTGGTGTGACACTAGGTGATGTGGTGTGACACTAGGGTGATGAGGTGTGACACTAGGGTGATGTGGTGTGACACTAGGGTGATGTGGTGTGACACTAGGGTGATGAGGTGTGACACTAGGGTGATGTGGTGTGACACTAGAGTGATGTGGTGTGACACTAAATTGATGAGGTGTGACACTAGGGTGATGTGGTGTGACACTAAGGTGATGTGGTGTGACACTAAGGTGATGTGGTGTAAGACTAGGGTGATGTTGTGTGAGACTAGGGTGATGTAGTGTGAGACTAGAGTGATGTGGTGTGAGACTAGAGTGATGAGGTGTGAGCCTAGGTTGACTGGCTAACTTGACTAATGTTGCTGCACTTTAAGATAATCTACGATGGGTGTATTTTTTCGAGAATAATCAGATATTTATGATATTTCATTCTTTAAGTGATTACTCTACTAAACCAGTTTTATAATTTTAATCTAGAGATTATATTCCACACAATGTATGATAATTTATTTATTTATATTTTAATTGTCGTGTATAGTTACACAAACTAAAACAAACCTCAACTAATTTACATATTTTACTTTAAGTGGATAATTTACATAGTTGTCTGTTATTAATGTAAAATCATAATTTAAATAAATTTACATATTAAGTATTTTAAAATTTGTGAAAGAAATATATCAAGTATTCATTGTAATGGCGTATTATTGTTATTATAATTGTAGCAACTCTATAAAAATGACATTGTGGATATATCATTAACGAAAAAAGTATCGTATTGCAGTCATTTATCTTAGAGAATTAACACAGAGAGTTTTTGTATAACTCCTGCATGAATCTTGTATATTATAGATTCTTCGATCATTGCTTAAGGTGACAAAAGTTTCAAAGCCATTGTGGACTTCGTCTTATTATGGAAGACTGAACAGCCCAATTTAAGACGCCTTAATGCTTAATCCTTAGTCCGTAATGCTTAATTCATACTCCTTCATTTGTTAGTCATTTTTAATATTTGTTTAACAAAATCAACATTTGTTTATAAAAATCAAAATTTGTCAAGTAAAATTTGTCTTAGTATAATTCTACTTTTTCTTACTATTAATTCTAAATTTAAATACACAAGTCTCTCTTGACATTTATTTGGTAACAATTCTAACATTTCACCAAATACATTTCTCGAATATCAAACAACGCCACCTGTCTTCACAATTGTGTACATTGAAATTATGACGACAAGCGGCGCTGATGGTTGTTAGCATATCTGATACAGACTATAGATTCTGATAGTGACGTAATGCCAAACTGAAAGTAGTCTTCTTAATAAAATTGTCGGTCTTTTGATAGATTAAAATTTTATTGTGCATTTCCCTCAGACGCAAATAAATAACAAACAAGTTTCGTTTCTAGCTTGTCCTATTGACAGGTTATGAAGAGTTGGTAAATCTTAGCTAAGCTTATAAAGTTATAGCCTCATCTAAATCATATAAAGAAATAACTTCTATATTAATTTAGACCTATCTTTGACCTAGCCCATGGTAGGCCTTTTTTGGATTCCAGTAATAAGAAGGCAATTGTTTCGGCGATAATTTTCTGATGAATGGACTACTCTTAATTTCTTTTCCCCACAACGGAAGTCTTATTTGCCCAATCACGTCGCTTCTTTGGTATAAATATAATGAAAATAGAAACAGTCCCATTCTCAGTAAGGAATAAGAAGACTTCTTTTAGTTTAGCATTACGTCACTATCTATAGTCTATATCAGATATGCTAACAACCATCAGCGCCGCTTGTCGTCATAATTTCAATGTACACAATTATGAAGACAGGTGGCGTTGTTTGATATTCGAGAAATGTATTTGGTGAAATGTTAAGCAATATTTGTTGGGCAAGATTTGTATTTGAAGAATTGTTACCAAATAAATGTCAAGAGAGACTTGTGTATTTCAATTTAGAATTAATAGTAAGAAAAAGTAGAATTATACTAAGACAAATTATACTAAGACAAATTTTACTTGACAAATTTTGATTTTGTTAAACAAATATTAAAAATGACTAACAAATGAAGGAGTATGAATTAAGCATTACGGACTAAGGATTAAGGATTAAGACGTCTTAATATTGGGCTGTTCGGTCTTCCATATCTTATACCTGAACTATAATAGCCAATATACCCGTATCACGGAATATAACGTTTTGATTAAAATATAAGATCTTTCTATAGAAATACTTTAAACATTAGAAGATCTTTCTACAGAAATACTTTAAACATTAGAAGATCTTTCTACAGAAATACTTTAAACATTACAAGATCTTTCTATAGAAATACTTTAAACATTAGAAGATCTTTCTACAGAAATACTTTAAACATTACAAGATCTTTCTACAGAAATACTTTAAACATTAGAAGATCTTTCTATAGAAATACTTTAAACATTAGAAGATCTTTCTATAGAAATACTTTAAACATTAGAAGATCTTTCTACAGAAATACTTTAAACATTAGAAGATCTTTCTATAGAAATACTTTAAACATTAGAAGATCTTTCTATAGAAATACTTTAAACATTAGAAGATCTTTCTATAGAAATACTTTAAACATTAGAAGATCTTTCTATAGAAATACTTTAAACATTAGAAGATCTTTCTATAGAAATACTTTAAACATTAGAAGATCTTTCTACAGAAATACTTTAAACATTAGAAGATATTTCTATAGAAATACTTTAAACATTAGAAGATCTTTCTACAGAAATACTTTAAACATTAGAAGATCTTTCTACAGAAATACTTTAAACATTAGAAGATCTTTCTACAGAAATACTTTAAACATTAGAAGATCTTTCTACAGAAATACTTTAAACATTAGAAGATCTTTCTACAGAAATACTTTAAACATTAGAAGATCTGTCTATAGAAATACCTTAAACATTAGAAGATCTTTCTACAGAAATACCTTAAACATTAGAAGATCTTTCTATAGAAATACTTTAAACATTAGAAGATCTTTCTACAGAAATACTTTAAACTTTAGAAGATCTTTCTACAGAAATACCTTAAACATTAGAAGATCTTTCTACAGAAATACTTTAAACATTAGAAGATCTTTCTACAGAAATACTTTAAACATTAGAAGATCTTTCTACAGAAATACTTTAAACATTAGAAGATCTTTCTATAGAAATACTTTAAACATTAGAAGATCTTTCTACAGAAATACTTTAAACATTAGAAGATCTTTCTACAGAAATACTTTAAACATTAGAAGATCTTTCTACAGAAATACTTTAAACATTAGAAGATCTTTCTACAGAAATACTTTAAACATTAGAAGATCTTTCTACAGAAATACTTTAAACATTAGAAGATCTTTCTATAGAAATACTTTAAACATTAGAAGATCTTTCTACAGAAATACTTTAAACATTAGAAGATCTTTCTATAGAAATACTTTAAACATTAGAAGATCTTTCTACAGAAATACCTTAAATCATCAAAGAAAACAAAACAGTGACTTCCCGGGAATTGGCGATGACTTCCTTAGAAGTACATCCAGAGATCTTCCAACATTATTTAATTTCTAATAGATTGATCAGCTTTACAATGTTTTAAACCTTGACTGTAATAGCCACTACTCTTGCATCACGGTTGTGAAAAAATATTTACTAGTACCAAAAGCCTTGACCAATCACGAGTTGGAAACTTTGCGAAATAGGCATGGAATCGTTCCTCGTTAAGTTACCCAAAATCATTCATACTTTTGGTACAAACATATTAATTTAAACATCATTGTGCGTAACACTTTATACATTCGTAAACCATTTAAATAAAAACAGTGAATTTCTTCTCTTGTTACAAATTACATTTACAAATTTTTATTATTTAAATTTTCCATTTGAATTGGACCCCCAAAACGCAATTTTGTAACACATTTTAGTATTATTTTGATTGACAAAAAAATCCTGGTATCTTACTGGCTGTTGTAAATAACAACATTTAGTTAACCAATTAACTAGTCGGATTTTAACACGGAAAGTAATATTTCTTACATTACATCACCAATTGAAAATAAAGTTGATGTCTTAAATATTAAATTTTATCTGTTTATGAAACGCCCCTCAAAGCTTCAGAATAAAAGCCGCGACCGGTGGGACTTCAACAGAATGTGAATCAAGTGCTGATCCAGAAAAAAAACATTAAATATCCAATTATATCTGCAGTAAAAATGCCCCCATCATTAAAAATTGGAGTTTTAGGTGTTCCTCTTTCTAAAGGACAGGTAAATATTTTGAATATTTATTTTCAGATGGTACAAAGAATTTTTATTTTCAGTCTCCGGTCTATTGTCACTATCTCTGTCAGCTTACATTGACATCTGGAGAATAACTACATCTTGTATGTGAATTATTACCCTAGCCCGCCTTGATATTAGTTTTAATAATATGTTTGTACAAAACATTTCATCTGACCTTCAATTACTGATCAATGGACATCATTCTTTCAGTAGAAAGCGGAGTATTAGGAAACACTTGAAAACATCAAATTCCTAGGATAGGGAAGATGAATCATTTTGTGTTGCAATTAGCTTGGCAGTGAATGTTAGCCTTCCTAGAAATTTGATGTTGTCATGTTACTTTGATTGTTGACTGTTACTTTATTGTTAACTGTTACTTTGATTATTAACTGTTACTGATTGTTAACTGTTACTTTGATTGTTAACTGTTACTTTATTGTTAACTGTTACTTTTATTGTTAACTGTTACTTTGATTGTTAACTGTTACTTTGATTGTTATTTGTTACATTGATTGTTAACTGTTACTTTGATAGCAATATGGTCAAGTATACAATGTCGTTCCATTAGTGTTACCAGTAATGTTTATGTTCGTATTTTGTAGCCACGGGACGGAACCGAAAATGGACCTAAAGCTCTTCGCAATGCAGGAATTATTAAAGCCCTTGAGGCCGTGGGTAAGTTTAATAGAAGTAAGTTGTTATGTAAGATTTGATAAATATCTTTAAGTTTCTAAAACTTTTAGTCAAAGGAAACATTTCTTACTTGGACCCTAATTTTAATAAATTTAGCACCTAACTTTCCAGGTTTAATTTCCTCTTTAAACTAACATGTCTGTAGGTAATCAAGTGATAGATCATGGAGATCTGCAGTTTGAAACGATAGAGAATGATAACCCTAAAGACAAGATCAAGAATCCTAAAACTGTTGGTGCAGCCAACAAAAAGGTACGCATGCATATCAACATTATTGTTTAAATTTTAAGATTCAAGTTCAATAACTTGAGTCAACGATGGAAACTTCAGTTTTCGTCTTCTTTTTCCCAAGAAATTGAATAGAATAACAGAACAGAAAAAAACAAAACAAGTATTGGGTTCGAGTTTTAGTTTGTAATTAGTTTGTTTAATTATGATGATTACTTTTAGAGAAATAAAAGTTTTTTTCCTGTCGTTTGATAGATATCTGATGCTGTTGCTAGTATTGTCAAGTCGAATCAACTATGTCTGACATTGGGCGGTGACCACAGCATGGCCATGGGATCCATTCACGGTCATGCTGAAGCTGAACGAAATATCGTAGTCGTATGGGTAGACGCACACGCAGACATTAACACACCACTTACGTCTTCGTCTGGAAACATCCACGGTATGCCTTTATCATTCGTATCTAAAGAACTGGAGGCTTACGTTCCCAAGCTCAAAGGCTTTGAATGGTGTTTCCCATGGTATGTATCTTGAATTTACTGGACAGAAATTAATAATTGTAAGGTCTTAGTTTTCAAATAGTTCTGAAATTGAAAGATAGGCTACACACTGTAATCAAAGTTAGATTTCAGGACATTCTAATTGCAGAACTGTTGCCATTCCTATATACATTATATATATTTTATGTCAGAGTATCTGTTTGTGTGTGGGTGCGTGCGTATGCGTCTTTTCAACTAAATATGACTAATTTTCATACACACAATCAATTATCTGTTGTACTGTGACCTAGGCCAGTGCTTTTATTGAGACTCGCCTCAATACACCCTCACACGTCAAATTACGGAACACGTGATACGTGATACTTAGGCTATCAGGTTGTCAATTGGTTGACTTTTCTTCTGGGTCCGATTCAATTCATTAAAGCTTCGGACATAAAAATTAAAACAAAATGTGTTTAGTCATGACCACAGTTCATTAAAATTAAGCAAGATGGTCTGATATCACTGAGCCCGTACACGCCGTATTCCAGTTGAATTATTGGCCTGGTAATTAAAGTATAATTATTTCAGTATTAGTGTAAAAGATATAGTTTATATTGGATTACGAGACGTGGACGAGGGCGAGAGGTAACGTTATAAAACCTTTATTAACATTTTACTCCATATTTGTACGAGTTTCTTTGTCAGTTTTAAAGAAAAGTAAAATGCAATCAGTGTATTCCTTCAGGTATATTAAAAATCTTGTAAGTCCAATTTCCATTAAAAAATTTTGTCTGCTCTTCAGATCAATATAACTAGAATAGGATTCGATCAGTTGGCACCGCCGAAAAATATTTTAATTTATTTGTATGTGTATTCTAGGGGAAACTTACTGGTCAGTTGTGTATGCGCTATTTTAGAAGAATCTATTCTGAGGTTTTCGTACATTCTAGTTCATGTGAAAACTATTCATATTCAAAAACCCATTACAACCCAAAAAATAATAATCAATTATATCCTGTTATTCTCTACGTTCATTCGCTTTATAATCTTTTCAGTTGTATCATAGAACATTTCGGTATTCCCCATTACTCGATGCAGGATATTGATAGACTTGGAATTGGTGAGGTGGTAGATAAAGCCCTGAAAGCCGTTGATCCTACTGGAACTCGTCCAATTCATCTTAGTTTTGACGTGGATGCTTTAGATCCAGCTATCACACCGTCTACTGGTACACCAGGTAAACGATTTACCTCCCTTGAATTGTGATTTAAACTCGTTTGATCTCGACTTATTCACCTTTCATCCACCTTCATCATTCTTTTTATTATAGAAGGTGATGGTTCAATTTGTTACCAAAGTAATATTGTAATTAACAGAATAAATGATATCGTATATAATATTTGAGATAAGTCTTCAGAAGCACAATAAACCAAGGGAATTATTAATTGTGTATAAATCTTTCAGTTGCTGGAGGGTTATCATTCCGAGAAGGACAGTACATTATGGAGGTACTAGCTAATACTGGTAGGTATATCTCACAGTGTTTCTCAACAGCCCGGGTCCTGTAGTCGTGTACTGTAGTCGTACTGTAGTCATACTGAAATCGTGTACTGTAGTTCGTATACTTTAGTCGTGTACTGTAGTCTTGTACTCTATAAGTGACCAACATTCAATACTTCTGGTTTACTACAACTACAGCACTTCATTTTTGACACTTATACGAATGTCTCGACTCTGTAGCAGAGTTTGATGACTTTCGAATTTTTGACAATTGGGATTGACCTCCTTGCACCCAAGGCCACACCGGACAACATCTGGTCCACGTTCTCTTGAGAGAGTTTGTGGAGATTCTCAGGTTTTAGTAACTAGTAACGTCTCACCAACGAGTTTAATAATGTTTGATTATGAAAGCTTATTGAACCTTTTGAAATGTTTGCAGGTCGGTTGTCGGTAGTTGATATAGCGGAGATCAATACAACAGTTGGTAACTCAGAGGTGACCGTCCAAACAGCCGTAGAGATCGTCAAGAAATGTTTCGGTCAAAAACGTGGAGGCAATTTCATGCCTTCCTATGGCCTCCCAAAAGCTACCTAGAGAAAGAACTTCTTTATAAATGTGTTATATTACTTTCAATATTTGACTCTTTATATTTAGAATCTCTTTTTTATATCGATATATATTTTTCATAACTCATAAACATGTTTTAGTTCTGTCGTTCAATCAACCATCACCTGGTACTGAAAACATTATGACAACATTGCATTGTTCATATGGAGCCAATTATAGTATAAACAATCTGAAAATCTACACCGGCCCGATTCTAATCCTAAACAAGTTTATTCGTTGTAACTTATCGATCAATTATCGACTTAATAAAACAGAAATTGAGCGTTACTGTCATACTGGTGTATATAAATAGTTTTTTTTTTAATGTTTGAAACTTCAGGGTTTCTATAAATGTCAGTGTCAAAACTTTCAATCCTTTTTTTTTAACTTTGACAACAATATTCTAAATTGGTGCACATCGAGATGGTAATTATTTTTTATTGCATTTATAGAAATAATACTGTATTGTATGGTTATATCGTATAATAGATAGAATAAAATATCAAATATCCTAGTAAAATGTAGTTGTTTCTTTCTTTCTATGTGTGGCCACTGCTCAGCCTCGTTTAATGTTTAATTGAAACGCCACTGCCTGTACTTTTGTAATATTAAATTATTCTCGGACTACAGTAAATATCAGGCTATTGTCTGTCACATTATTGGTTCTAGTTTGGATTATTTCAACACGATGGTTCCAGGAGTTTGTTATAATTATTAATCATTTATTCCATTATAAATACAGGATATAAAAATGGATTGCCACCTGCAATTTTAACAACTTCAACTAGACCATACCGCATTGCCTCTTCAAATAATATTACTCATCCTATCATAGAATCAAGTCTTACTACGGCTGGACAATAACACCTTCCGGGGGTGATTGTGATGTAATTTTTTTATAATAGTTGCGTACAATGCAGTGAACGTGGAAAAAGAAATGTATAATAAAGAATTATTTACAATGTCTATATATATTACGATACTGTGATATATCTTATATAATCTAATAATACACCATGAACTATACTACAAGACATATACTTTATATTAAAGAAATATCATACGCTTCATATTCAACTGATTTCTATTCATTTTACATTAAATTACATTGTACGAACAGGGTTTCAAAAGAAACTTTGAGATTTCAAATCTCATTGAAAACATGTTTGTATATCTTTAGCTATATGTTCAGACTTTTCAATGATTATATATACAATCCGGGTGATCTAGAGGACAAGCTACTAGCAATACGTCACATCTCAATTTGAAGATAAATGTTCGATTCTGTATTAAAAGTCGAAAAATGTCTATCTTTTTAAAATAAATCCATAGTAACGGATTCCAGATTATTGGCAAGACTATATCCGTCGTGTAAGATAAATTCAGTTGTTAATACCTACAGATAATTCTCAGATGTGGTGAGAACGATTATTATAGAAACATCTGGAAATACGAGCCTTATTTACCTAAATTATTATCATTGCTTGTTTTATATGGACGATGATAAACTTGTGAAATATGGTTATTTCTCTCCTTTCAAGATTTGGTTATGAAAAATCCTAATCTGGATCAATGTGAAAAAATGAAAAAGAGATATATTATCAACATAAGACACTGGTTAAATTCACCCTGCGTTCAGTTGTCGATAGTTTTCAATATACGTTTTATCGTGGACTTTATTACCTGTTGATACTAGAATATCGTAAGACACTAGAATTGTCCGACCAACTGAACGCAGGGTCTGGGGTTTTTACTAAATATAGTTATTCGTATTCAAACTGCCCCCTGAATAAATAGATTAGGTTGTAACACAATGAATAACATCAAGTATGAATCCCGAGGATGAAGTCTGTTTTTTGAAAATTCAAATCACCACGAATCAACCACGGCCACTAGTCCACATAATAACAGTGAAATCGAGGCTGTAAAAATGGACGAACTGTCGGCACTCCCCCAATATTCATCACAAATAGGAGGCATAAAAGATTTCACCACCAGCATCATGGCATTCGTTACATTTCCTGGACACAGCTCAATCAAAGGCTTCCTTAAACAATCTACAATTTTATCAGCAAATCTGAAAATAAATCACTATACACATTAATATTCACTTACAATATTCGATTCTATTTGGTTTGATAAGAGATGTAATAACTAAATATTCTCTGTATTTTATACGCCAAAAACAACATTAATAGAATCTCTACTTACATACAACTGAAGGTCATGATATCGACTGGGCTGGATTCTCCTGAATGCACTTTATCATCAAGTTTGGTTTTAAACTCGATATTTCTACTTAAAACACAGGCACGACTGTTATTGTTGGCGTCGGTGAGGCATTTATCATTGACGATAATAACTGAAGTATTAAAATAAATCATGTTTAAATTGATAAACTTAGATTAGCATACCTACAGTGGCAAGTAATGTATCCGGAGGAGCAAATGATATATATAGAGGGGGGGGGGGTGAGCTATATATCCGAAGGGGCATATAATATATCTAGGTAAATCCGGTGGGGCAGCGGGCTATCGTCTTAGTTGTGGTAAAAGGTAGTATACCTTCTACTATACGAGCCTCTATTAAACGCGATTATTACAACTTTGATTATTATTTCAATTCTTAAATAGTAATTCTTTTCAAACTGCATAGTGTCATTCATTATAAACTATTTTTTTAATCTGAACAAGCTTTTTTCATCGTCCGATTTTAAAACCTCAATTAAAATAATGACAATCTACAAGAAGGAAACAAGGCATTTGTAAGTAGAAAAATTCCTTTTAACTTGCATTGATCTTAAAAACAAAATTTAAAGGAAGAAATACCTTCAAGATTATCACAAATGACATTCATTCCAGTCTTCCATCGTTCTACATTAACTAATTTCTTCATGTTTTCTATACTATCCGTATTAACACAGGCATTAAATATATTCTCTAGACATTGAATAGCTCTATCTAGTGTACCATCTCTACAAGGTTATAATATAGACATTAAATATATTCTCTAGACATTGAATAGTTCTATCTAGTGTACCATCTCTACAAGGTTATAATATAGACATTAAATATATTCTCTAGACATTGAATAGTTCTATCTAGTGTACCATCTCTACAAGGTTATAATATAGACATTAAATATATTCTCTAGACATTGAATAGTTCTATCTAGTGTACCATCTCTACAATGTTATAATATAGACATTAAATATATTCTCTAGACATTGAATAGTTCTATCTAGTGTACCATCTCTACAAGGTTATAATATAGACATTAAATATATTCTCTAGACATTGAATAGTTCTATCTAGTGTACCATCTCTACAAGGTTATAATATAGACATTAAATATATTCTCTAGACATTGAATAGCTCTATCTAGTGTACCATCTCTACAAGGTTATAATATAGACATTAAATATATTCTCTAGACATTGAATAGTTCTATCTAGTGTACCATCTCTACAAGGTTATAATATAGACATTAAATATATTCTCTAGACATTGAATAGTTCTATCTAGTGTACCATCTCTACAAGGTTATAATATAGACATTAAATATATTCTCTAGACATTGAATAGTTCTATCTAGTGTACCATCTCTACAAGGTTATAATATAGACATTAAATATATTCTCTAGACATTGAATAGTTCTATCTAGTGTACCATCTCTACAAGGTTATAATATAGACATTAAATATATTCTCTAGACATTGAATAGTTCTATCTAGTGTACCATCTCTACAAGGTTATAATATAGACATTAAATATATTCTCTAGACATTGAATAGTTCTATCTAGTGTACCATCTCTACAAGGTTATAATATAGACATTAAATATATTCTCTAGACATTGAATAGTTCTATCTAGTGTACCATCTCTACAAGGTTATAATATAGACATTAAATATATTCTCTAGACATTGAATAGTTCTATTATGTACCATCTCTACAATGGTTATAATATAGACATTAATATATTCTTAGACATTGAATAGTTCTATCTAGTGTACATCTCTACAAGGTTTAATATAGACATTAATATATTCTCTAGACATTGAATAGTTCTATCTAGTGTACCATCTCTACAAGGTTATAATATAGACATTAAATATATTCTCTAGACATTGAATAGTCTATCTGTGTACATTCTACAAGGTTATAATAAGACATTAATATATTCTTAGACATTTAAACTCTATCTAGTGTACCACCTACAAGGTTAAAAATATAGATCATTAAATATATTCTCTAGACATTGAATAGCTATTATGTACCATCTTACAAGTTATAATATAGACATTAAATATATCATAGACATTGAATAGTTTATCTATGTAATTACAAGTTATAATATAGACATTAAATATATTATTAGACATTGAATAATTACTGTGTACATCTCTACAATGTTATAATATAGACATTAAATATATTTCTAGACATTGAAAGCTCTATCTAGTGTACCATCCTACAAGTGTTTAATAATAGACATTAAATCTATTCTCATAACATATGAATTAGTTCTATCTAGTGTACCATTCTAAAGGTTATAATATAGACATTAAATATATTCTCTAGACATTGAATAGTTCTATCTAGTGTACCATCTCTACAAGGTTATAATATAGACATTAAATATATTCTCTAGACATTGAATAGTTCTATCTAGTGTACCATCTCTACAAGGTTATAATATAGATCATTAAATATATTCTCTAGACATTGAATAGTTCTATCTAGTGTACCATCTCTACAAGGTTATAATATAGACATTAAATATATTCTCTAGACATTGAATAGTTCTATCTAGTGTACCATCTCTACAATGTTATAATATAGACATTAAATATATTCTCTAGACATTGAATAGTTCTATCTAGTGTACCATCTCTACAAGGTTATAATATAGACATTAAATATATTCTCTAGACATTGAATAGTTCTATCTAGTGTACCATCTCTACAAGGTTATAATATAGACATTAAATATATTCTCTAGACATTGAATAGTTCTATTTAGTGTACCATCTCTACAAGGTTATAATATAGACATTAAATATATTCTCTAGACATTGAATAGTTCTATTTAGTGTACCATCTCTACAAGGTTATAAATAGATTATAATTTCTAGACATTGAATAGTTCTATCTAGTGTACCATCTCTACAAGGTTATAATATAGACATTAAATATATTCTCTAGACATTGAATAGTTCTATTTAGTGTACCATCTCTACAAGGTTTATAAAATATAGACATTGAATAGTTCTATCTAGTGTACCATCTCTACAAGGTTATAATATAGACATTAAATATATTCTCTAGACATTGAATAGTTCTATCTAGTGTACCATCTCTACAAGGTTATAATATAGACATTAAATATATTCTCTAGACATTGAATAGTTCTATCTAGTGTACCATCTCTACAAGGTTATAATATAGACATTAAATATATTCTCTAGACATTGAATAGCTCTATCTAGTGTACCATCTCTACAAGGTTATAATATAGACATTAAATATATTCTCTAGACATTGAATAGTTCTATCTAGTGTACCATCTCTACAAGGTTAAAATATAGACATTAAATATATTCTCTAGACATTGAATAGTTCTATCTAGTGTACCATCTCTACAAGGTTAAAATATAGACATTAAATATATTCTCTAGACATTGAATAGTTCTATCTAGTGTACCATCTCTACAAGGTTAAAATATAGACATTAAATATATTCTCTAGACATTGAATAGTTCTATCTAGTGTACCATCTCTACAAGGTTATAATATAGACATTAAATATATTCTCTAGACATTGAATAGTTCTATCTAGTGTACCATCTCTACAATGTTATAATATAGACATTAAATATATTCTCTAGACATTGAATAGTTCTATCTAGTGTACCATCTCTACAAGGTTATAATATAGACATTAAATATATTCTCTAGACATTGAATAGTTCTATCTAGTGTACCATCTCTACAATGTTATAATATAGACATTAAATATATTCTCTAGACATTGAATAGTTCTATCTAGTGTACCATCTCTACAATGTTATAATATAGACATTAAATATATTCTCTAGACATTGAATAGTTCTATCTAGTGTACCATCTCTACAAGGTTATAATATAGACATTAAATATATTCTCTAGACATTGAATAGCTCTATCTAGTGTACCATCTCTACAAGGTTATAATATAGACATTAGATATATTCTCTAGACATTGAATAGTTCTATCTAGTGTACCATCTCTACAATGTTATAATATAGACATTAAATATATTCTCCAGACAGTGAATAGCTCTATTTCATTTCTCAAATGCTAAACACGAAACTGGTTTGAAATACATATAATCTGTTAAATTTGCTTATTCCGAAAAAACTCCCTTGAACCTACCTACAAATCCGCCGTGTACGTTGTGTGTCACCAATAATTTTCGTTCCAGCAACAAGATCCGCTTCTGGCTGGATACCGGTCATATTTAGGCATCGTTCTATTTCACCTTGTGGCTTAGCAGGGCATGTCTTATAGGCTGTTACTGCTGAAATATAGAAATTAATATTTATTTAACAACACACTTGAAATGGAATGGTCATGTGCTCGACTATCACGGAGTGTGTATATGAGAAAAGGACATTTCGAGTGAACAACGTATTAACAATGCTTTTTTTGAAACATTACTGTTTAATAATGGCTTTGTATTCGTTTAATTATAAATTAATTAAATATTAAATTCATAAATGATATAACAAATCGGTTATCTATTAACAACTTCGATATAGCTAAATATTTCAGTCTTTTTAATTCATAGATATAAAATCACTTAAAAACTTTAATAACAAATATCAAATATAAAATAATAAATATAATATAAATTACAATTAAAAATAGATAGAAGTCCGCCATTTACAGTCTCGTCATGGTAAAATTTGTCAATTAAAACATTGGGTAAGATTAATTAGCGATTATTATGGAAAACCATCGTTTTTACCTTCCATGCACTAAATCTGTTCCATGAAGAACATACTCAATTCAGAGATAAAAATGTACGTTATTCTAGCTAGATCTACCCGATTTTAATAGATACAATAATGAAATCAAATTCGATCATTTTTGATAATCGTTTTTTGTTTAATGTTAAATTTTTCAGTTAATCATAGAATTAAATAATTAAAAACTTTAATAACAATATTAATTATTAAATATAATATAAATTAAAATTTAAAAATACCATAAATGTCTTTAAGTGTTTAAAAAAATTTATATTATTTCATTTTATGAAAACTGTGTGTCAAGTTTTCGAGCAAAGGTCTTTTCCCAAAAACAATAAATTCAAAAGAAAAACTGTACGTTTTTCAGAGAACCCCGTTTTTGAACTAAGCAACTTGATTTTTTTAAATCTTGCTGTTAAATAAAACCCAGGAAGGTGTCAGAAAAACTTACATAAAATGTTCTTGTTATCTTAATCTTTTGGCAATAAAAATCCAAATTTTAAGAGGTGTATAACATTTTTATCTAAAATTTGGTGGTTTCGATTAAGGTTTTTTAGTTTACAATCTTTCCCTAAAAAAGAGGATGTAATTATGAGGTGTTCAACCCCAATTGTTTTCTTGGTAAAAAAGTGGTGTAAAAATATTCTAAAATAAAAATTTTTTTTAAATCTTAATCATGCAAGGAAATTTTCGCAATTTTGGGGCTTTTTTAGGTTTGGTGGTTCGAAAAGACTTTAAGGGTTTTTAAATTTTTAAAGTATTATGTTAAAAAAGTGAGAAATATTAAAGAAATGTTCAGGAAAAGTGCAAAATTATAAACTTTTTTTAATTTATTTTAAAGGAAGATTGCAATTTAGGGGGTTTAAATTTGGCTTCGAAGACAAAATGTTTATGCTTAAATTTAAAAGTAATTTAAAAATTTCAAGAAATTTTGAAAGGGTAACAAAAATTGCAAAATTACAAACTTTAACTAAAAAAATTTTTATTTCAAATTTGAGCGGTGAGCTATAAATATAACTGTTTTTTTTAACTGATACTAATTTGTTTTTCAAGTCAAAAGGATGATTGGCAAACAAGTCAAAAACCCCTTTTTAACAAATAATTTGTCATTGAATGTTTGGTAATCACGTTTTTCTCCTCGATTGAATTTTCTATCAAAGATTTTCCCGTTATCATTCACTGAATAGTTTAAATTTTGTCATTTAAACTGGTGTGGTTGATTGCTGTAGATTCCCTATTGAAAGAAACTGGTGGACTGTAGTTTAAATTTAAAACTGGTGGATTAAATTTTGTCGACAGGACTGGTGGACTGGTGGAGGCTGTAGTTTCCCTCTGTCAAACAGGACTGGTGGAGGCTGTAGATTAATTGTCAAACAGGACTGGTGGAGGCTGAAAGATTCTCTGTCGACAGGACTGGTGGAGGCTGTAGATTCTCTGTCGACAGGACTGGTGGACTGGTGGAGGCTGTAGATTCTCTGTCGACAGGACTGGTGGACTGGTGGAGGCTGTAGATTCTCTGTCGACAGGACTGGTGGAGGCTGTAGATTCTCTGTCGACAGGACTGGTGGACTGGTGGAGGCTGTAGATTCTCTGTCGACAGGACTGGTGGAGGCTGTAAATTCTCTGTCGACAGGACTGGTGGAGGCTGTAGATTCACTGTCGACAGGACTGGTGGAGGCTGTAGATTCCCTATCGTATTAAAGAAGAAGATATATATTTGTCAGAAATAGTATAGGTATATATAATGGGTTTCTTTACCTACGTCTATTACTATATATTGTCTTATACACAATCTATGCAATGATGAGTTATTAACCCGTTTGTGGAAATTTAAAAAGGAAAATAAAGCAACCCATCTTTAATGTCAATTAGCAATGCTGTTTACAATTCTACTTTAATTAAAAGCTACTGTCAATGTATCTGATGTATAATCTATCCAAGCGGGCTCCTCAGTGAGTAATTGTTACTTAAAAGAAACTAGATTGTGGCCATGTTCTTATTGCTTGTTTCCTAAAATACATCCTGTGTTAATTAGTCTATATGTGTTCGCTGGGTGGTATTGATTTAATTACTTGAAAGTGTACAGTTATTGTATTAGTTTGTAAATAAACATTTTCAAAAGATTGTTTATAAAACCAAACATGGTTATATCATATATTTACATCAGTTAACTTTCATATTCTTAGTATCTTTATAAATTACATGCCAGTTTTATTGCTGTTATTCTGCTGAGTTTTTATGATATGAGACCTAATGTGATTAAAAAGATTTTGTATGGCAGGAATATGGCGTGTTGATCGGTGGGAATATTGAAGTGAAATCCTGTATGGCTTCGTCTGAATATCCCTTTCTAAAACCACTCGGAAATACTGTCAAAATATTGACGTATACTTTTCTTTTTTAAACTTATGAATAAAATATAAGATTCTCCGAACTTGAAATATTTTGTATTCTTTACATCCGAAAAAAAATTTGTCTGTCGAGAGTTTAATTAAAATCGCGATTTTGCCGCAACAAGTGTTCTGGCTAGCGATCATTGTTTGCATATTGACAGAAAACTGAACCTTTATACACGTTTTAAACTTTGAACTTCAGTGCTATAGGCTGTTTATGTTACAAAATCTTTTAAAAGGAAGAGAAGGAATAACATTCATTCATAAACCAATGGCAGGACATACAATATTTTCGTTATTGGATAACATTTCCTTTGTGTTTGCACAGATTCTTTGTGCTGAAAATTGGCTGAGACCCGAACGGGTTCCGAACCAGCGATCTCAGAGTCAGGCACCTAATCGCCAGTAATACATGTCAACCGTCTAGACCACTCGGCCAACGGATCTTGCTCAAAAGTTAACAAGGGAGATTTATCCCCTTAATGATCTAAAGAAACAACTGGATAGCTTTTTGGGAGAGTAGAATTAAAATTCAACCTCCTTTAAATCCTTGGGCCCGCTTTTAAAAATCAATATCAGAGACTAGGTATATTGTTTTTGGGACAAGTTGAAAATTATAAAGTAGTTAATTGTTTATAAGCCAAAACTTAATTTTCAGATAAAACATTTAACTGGGATTATTTGGTTTTTTCAGTTAATTGGGGATGGTGATAGGGTGACTAGTTAACGTCCGTTTCCAGCTAATACTGATATCATAGACTAGGTAGTTGTTGGTAGAGTATGAGATGGGTGATAAATGACTAGTTAACGTCCGTTTCCAGCTAATACTGATATCATAGACTAGGTAGTTGTTGGTAGAGTATGAGATGGTGATAGGGTGACTAGTTAACGTCCGTTTCCAGCTAATACTGATATCATAGACTAGGGGAGTTGTTGGTAGAGTATGAGATGGTGATAGATGACTAGTTAACGTCCGTTTTTAGCTAATACCCGACATCAAAGACTTTGGTAGTTTTTGGGGGTATTCGGGGTTGGTAGAAGGTCCCAAATAAATGATTAAGAAAGTTGTTGGTTTGGTTGGGGTAGATACTAGTTAAAGTCCTTTGGAAAATTTATTTAATGGGGAGTTTGGGGGTGGATAGAGCTTAAAAGTTGTCCATGTAGTAAAAATATAGCTGGGAGCTATTGGGGGTTTTGAGTGGGGAAAGATGATAGTTAACGTCCGTGTCACAAGAATTCAAACTAGGCAGTTTTTGCTAAGTATAAGAAATTTTTATTTCTTCTTTAGGGAATTATTTAGACAGGTTAGGTTGGGAAAGAAGTGATAGATGACAGATTTAATTTCCCGAAAACTTAAAGAAGGAGTTGTTGGAGAGTAAGGGGATAATGATTTTTAATCCTTAGCTAATAAATATACTCTGGTAGAATGTTGGAAGTCTCCAAGGGGATAAAGACCCATTTAACGGCCATAAACAGCTAATACTGAAAAATCATAGACTGGTAGTTATTGGGGGTATGGGAAGGGGGTACCATACTAGTTAAACCCCTTTTAGTAAAATATATATAAATGGGAGTTGTTGGAAAGATTGGTTAAGCTAGTTAAGGCATAATAATGATTTAGACTAGGATTGTTGGGGAATATAAGGGGATAAAAATTAACTACTTGCCAGCTTAATCTTATCATAGACTAGGTACTTTTGCTGGTTTTAAGATGGTGAACAGAAGAAATTCCACAACACTGTATATTTGATAGGTACCTGTTGGAATATAGTGTGGTAATCATTTAAAGTCCTGCAAGTAGTTTTGACATCATAGACCTATGTATGGTTTGTTTCAATAAAATTTAAAAAAAACTGGGGGTCTTGGGGTTTACATCAAACATCTGCATGGAATATAATAAAAGTGGCGGTGAATTTTAAACTTAAAGGTTTTCAGTAAATTAACTGTAAGCATAAAATTTTCTTTTCCATGTTAAAGTTATTTTTTAATTTTTTAAAGAATTAAATTTTAAAAGTTTGCCAATTTTAAAATTGTTTTGTTATTTCTGATTGGTTGTTTCACAGATTGAGGTTTCCAGTTTCAGACACTTAAGAATAACAGTTGGACGTAACTCATTTGATGTTAAAATAGCTCAATAACTATACTCTGGTCAGCAATGTGAAGTCTCCAAAGGCTCAAAGCCAATTTATACGGCCAATAAACACGGTCTACTGTGAAATATAAAGTACTGTTGTACTGTTATCTGTGTCTGGAAGATACCATAGTAGTTACCGTTATAGTATATATATATACTGAATTGTCCTTGAATCAGATTCTTTAAGCTAATAGGCATAATAATGATTTAAATCGATTCGCCTTGCTGTTGATGATTGATTATAAGTATATAAGTATATAAAAACCCTGGCGCCATGTTGACATCTTATCATATAAAATACTTTATTCTGGTTATAAGATCTGAACAGAAGAAATCACACAACAGTGTATATTATATAATACCTGTGAATCTAGTCTATTATCATAACAACACATGTAGTCTGTATCCAGACCTATCATGGTTTGTTTCAATATTTCAAACAGAAACTGTGGTCTGCATTACATAAAACATGCAATGCACGTGGAATATAACTAAATGTTTGTGAATTTAAGGTAAACGGTATCAGCATAGCCGAATTAAACTGAAATAAGTCATAATACTTTCAATTCTCATGAACACAGTGTTTTTTAGATTCAATGTATATAATTTAACATTCGCCAATAAAATATTTTAGTTATTTCTGATTTGGTTGATCACAGATTGAATTTCCAGTTTTGACATTTCTATATTTTGTGCCAATAATTGTAGTTTTCTGTAGTTGTATATGTTTTAAAGTGAATTAACATTCACATAATTATCTTAGCACTTATCTTTAATACCTAGTTTTAAAATAGATTATTTTCTTACATGCAACCAGTTCCTCCTATAATTCAAATTCAAGTTTTTAAATATTTTTTTGGTACTATAGAACTAATACTGAATCTGGTATACTGATAGAATTACAGTTAATTCGGTCAGTATTTTACATTCCTATCGTACATTCATTTTGTATTTGGAGAACAGACGTGAAGAGACTGGCGGCTGATTATTATGTACACTTAAAATTTGCAATTTCTTTCATTTCTCCAATCCGTAATAATAGGTTACTATGGAAATACACGTTTTTATAATCGAACCGTTAAAATATTTAGATTTTAAATAACCAGATATAAGCCTGTGGTTGTTGATAAAAATTGGTATACGAGAGTCAGTTGTTGTCTTGTTATTGAATATAAGATAGCCATTTCGTCTTTTTTCAGACTTGAATGTTCGGAGGGACATGTAATATATCCTGTGGGGCATCCGGCGGGGTATGTAATTTATCCGGTGGGGCATGTAATATATCCGGCGGGGCAAGTAATATATCTGGCGAGGCATGTAACATATCCGGTGGGGCATGTAATATATCAGGTGGACATTTAATATATACGGTGGGGCACGTAATATATCTGGTGGGGCATGTAATATATCCGACAGAACATGTAATATATCCGGCGGGGCATGTAATATTTTCCTTGGGACATGTTATATATTCGGTGGGGCATGTAATATAATCGGTGGGACATGTAATATATCCGGCGGTGCATGTAATATATCCAGTGGGCACGTAATATATCCGGTGGGGCATGTAATATAATCGGTGGGACATGTAATATATCCGGCGGGGCATGTAATATATACGGTGGGGCATGTTATATGTACGGTTGGGCATGTAATATATACGGTGTGGCATGTAATATATCCGGCGGGGCATGTCATATTTTCCTTGAGACATGTTATATATTCGGTGGGGCATGTACTATAATCGGTGGGGTATGTAATATAATCGATGGGGTATGGTGTTTGTTAAAATGAAGAAATTGGTCGGTTATCTCGATTTTTCTCCAAGGGGGGAGTATTGCTAATGAGAATATGTACTCAAGTTTTACGGGTTATAAAACCGAGCGCTTTATATCTCTATGTATTATTACTTTCCTTTTGATACTTTGTTCTGTTATTGCCATTATTTGTATTCTTTAAGTTGAATGTCTACCGTGGTTGAACTTGTAAATGATATTATGACGTTATAAATAATCATTTTTCTTGTATTCGATTGATTAAGAAATAATTTTATTACTTGACAGGTTCACTTGTCGATGTTTCTCAGTCTGAAACCTATAAATAACTGTATTCTGTATGTTTACATGAAAATTGAATAGTAAGGAAGACATGAAAGCAAGAATTGATTGAGAGGGGTCGAACTTTTCCCGCCTTTAACCTAGAGCATTCTATATTAGCAATCAGCGATATATATGGCGCCAACATGAACGAGGGGGTAATCAAACCAGCATGATATTCTAAAATTAATCAAAGTGATGAGTGAGGTCAGTAATAAGTGTATTCGTACTCTAGCCACTTTTTCTATCTACCCAACATTTACATTTTCAGCGAGATTTTCTTTCCTTGGACATTAATCTTAATAAAACGTCATTAACGTACAACTGTCGGTAAACCTTTAACATCAGACTATACGAAACTCAACCACGTAAATAAACCATTTACCAACTGACCAAACCGCAAACCAAAACCGTAAGTTACAAAACATAGATAGAAGCTAATGAACTCTATGTCATAATCAGAAGCGATATCAGGTGTCTTAAGGAATAAGCATACCCTGTCTGATGCTTCAATTGCCCAACATACACAATAAATAGGAACGCGCCAAATGAAGAAAATAGCGAAAAATGTAAAAATTCAATGGACATATCTGATGAAAACATATTTATTTCCTATGTCCATAGTTCAAGGGTCGTCACTGGTGAAAATGCATTTCTCCAAATCAAAGGGAGAAAACTGATCATTTTTTATTATGGTCAAAAATGTGAAAGCATTTGAGAATGAACACTAGTATCAGAAGAGTGATCATACACTTCCTGGAACAATACTTGCTGCTAAATATATAACAACATCGGGATGGAAAACAAATCATAGTGTTTTAAGTAAAATCATAGAATTTTATGTCAACTGGACATACTATTGTCATGACAAGTTTAATAAAGCAAAACATCTACGATACAATATATATCTAACAATCTATCTTCGCGTAAATAAAATTCGACACTGAATCTACAAGGAAGTAAAATAAAAAGTTGTGTTATGCTAAGATTGTGGTCCGAGCGCCAACGCCAAGTCGCCAACCCGACAAGTCGCCAACCCGACAAGTCGCCAACTCGACAAGTCGCGGATGGCGGGGCGACAACTCGACAAGTCGCCAAAAAAATCTGTCGAGTTGGCGACCCGCCATCTGCGACTTGTCGCTCTGTTTGTCATGTTGTCGAGTTGTCGAGTTTGCGACTTTGAATTCCCGGCGACTTGTCGAGTTGGCGACTTTGAAATAAGAGGGCCCCAAGTCGCGGTAAACAAATGACCGCTATCGGCTTCCATAACCGATACTTATATTATGTTTCATGGCTCAGTTGATGAATAGAGAATCTTGAATAATTTATGAAATGAGTTGGTTGATGGCTCGAGAAATATTTAATTCCAAACAACATTTTATGAATTTATTATGACATAAGATCAAGATTCCTGTTATTACTATCGATACACATAATATATTGTTTACTTTACATTACATATACGGTTTCAAGTAAAGAATGGCTTCCATGTTGATGTCATCCTCGTTGCACCTCCTTAAAATGTCCGTGAGTGAGCGTAAGAGCCCGTAATCCCGCTAACTTCCGCTACATAAAATATTGACCTACCAAATTCCCTTGGAACAATTTAAGTCCCAATTGAATGCCCTTTACCGCCAATTCTAACGGACTCTCCATCAACAAACGACGCTATTATTGTTATGGGAACATGGCGCATGAATATATTATTTACATTTCATTTGACCTTCATTCTACCAAATTTAAATAGTTATGAACCTGTGCGACTGTGTCATATTGTTTTTACTCACTCGCGTTCTGAACTTGATAACAGGAGTGTTGTCTGATAAAACCAAATATCAGCCACTGTATATCACCTTTGATTCGTCTTTAACATTAGAAAAGTATATCAATGAGGATGAAGTCTTTGTGAATTCCAAGGTATATTTTGTGGTCGACATTTCAAGATTGTTGTTATAGATAAGTATCTCTCGTGATATGAACATTTACTGAGAAATACAAGCAATTTTATTACAATCATTGAAGTACACTGATGATTTTAGTTCTTTCTGTCATAAAGAAGTCTCTATTTTAAACTGGTATGGTCGACAACACGATATTATTAACTAACATGACGATGTTCTAATATCTTACTAATAACGTTTCGAGTTTCAGTCATAAAGAAGTCTCTATTTTAAACTGGTATGGTCGACAACACGATATTATTAACTAACATGACGATGTTCTAATATCTTACTAATAACGTTTCGAGTTTCAGTCATAAAGAAGTCTCTATTTTAAACTGGTATGGTCGACAACACGATATTATTAACTAACATGACGATGTTCTAATATCTTACTAATAACGTTTCAAGTTTCAGTCATAAAGAAGTCTCTATTTTAAACTGGTATGGTCGACAACACGATATTATTAACTAACATGACGATGTTCTAATATCTTGAACGTTTCGAGTTTCTGGCTAAATGATACAATTTATTAGTTGATATGCTGATATCTCATCTAATGTAACTACTCTACTACCCTATGAAAATTATCATCAGGTTAAATTCGATTTTTTTCTGAATGTTTCGTGTCATTTTAATAGGTTATCGAATACAAGAAATTTTTTTTTTCTGAAAACCGTTTAATCAGGAGTTTATCTGATTTTTATATGAAACGTTATACTTAGATCAATAAATTATTGTTGTCAAGTAATTCCTGATCTATTTCATCAAGGAGTTTTACGTCATATTGTTAAACACCCATGTACTGAAATATAAATTATGCAAGACCAGTTTACGCCTATTGTTAAACAACCACGTACTGAAATATAAATTATGCAAGACCAGTTTACGCCTATTGTTAAACACCCACGTACTGAAATATAAATTATGCAGGACCACTTTACACCTATTGTTAAACAACCACGTACTGAAATATAAATTATGCAGGACCAGTTTACGCCTATTGTTAAACAACCACGCACTGAAATATAAATTATGCAAGACCAGTTTACGCCTATTGTTAAACAACCACGCACTGAAATATAAATTATGCAAGACCAGTTTACGCCTATTGTTAAACAACCCACTACTGAAATATAAATTATGCAGACCAGTTTACGCCTATTGTTAAACAACCACGTACTGAAATATAAATTATGCAAGACCAGTTTACGCCTATTGTTAAACAACCACGTACTGAAATATAAATTATGCAAGACCAGTTTACGCCTATTGTTAAACACCACGTACTGAAATATAAATTATGCAAGACCAGTTTACGCCTATTGTTAAACAACCACGCACTGAAATATAAATTATGCAAGACCAGTTTACGCCTATTGTTAAACAACCACGTACTGAAATATAAATTATGCAAGACAAGTTTACGCCTATTGTTAAACAACCACGTACTGAAATATAAATTATGCAAGACCAGTTTACGCCTATTGTTAAACACCACGTACTGAAATATAAATTATGCAAGACCAGTTTACGCCTATTGTTAAACAACCACGTACTGAAATATAAATTATGCAAGGGCCAGTTTACGCCTATTGTTAAACAACCACGTACTGAAATATAAATTATGCAAGACCAGTTTACGCCTATTGTTAAACAACCACGCACTGAAATATAAATTATGCAAGACCAGTTTACGCCTATTGTTAAACATCCACGTACTGAAATATAAATTATGCAAGACCAGTTTACGCCTATTGTTAAACAACCACGTACTGAAATATAAATTATGCAAGACCAGTTTACGCCTATTGTTAAACAACCACGTACTGAAATATAAATTATGCAAGACCAGTTTACGCCTATTGTTAAACAACCACGTACTGAAATATAAATTATGCAAGACCAGTTTACGCCTATTGTTAAACAACCACGTACTGAAATATAAATTATGCAGACTAGTTTACGCCTATTGTTAAACAACCACGTACTGAAATATAAATTATGCAAGACCAGTTTACGCCTATTGTTAAACACCCACGTACTGAAATATAAATTATGCAAGACCAGTTTACGCCTATTGTTAAACATCCACGTACTGAAATATAAATTATGCAAGACCAGTTTACGCCTATTGTTAAACAACCACGTACTGAAATATAAATTATGCAAGACCAGTTTACGCCTATTGTTAAACAACCACGTACTGAAATATAAATTATGCAAGACCAGTTTACGCCTATTGTTAAACACCCATGTACTGAAATATAAATTATGCAGACCAGTTTACGCCTATTGTTAAACAACCACGTACTGAAATATAAATTATGCAAGACCAGTTTACGCCTATTGTTAAACATCCACGTACTGAAATATAAATTATGCAAGACCAGTTTACGCCTATTGTTAAACAACCACGTACTGAAATATAAATTATGCAAGACAAGTTTACGCCTATTGTTAAACAACCACGTACTGAAATATAAATTTTGCATGATTAGTTTACGCCTATTGTTAAACAACCACGTCCCTGAAATATAAATTATGCAAGACCAGTTTACGCCTATTGTTAAACAACCACGTACTGAAATATAAATTATGCAAGACCAGTTTACGCCTATTGTTAAACAACCACGTACTGAAATATAAATTTTGCAAGACCAGTTTACGCCTATTGTTAAACAACCACGTACTGAAATATAAATTTTGCAAGACCAGTTTACGCCTATTGTTTAACATCCACGTACTGAAATATAAATTATGCAAGACCAGTTTACGCCTATTGTTAAACACCCATGTACTGAAATATAAATTTTGCATGACCAGTTTACGCCAAATGAAATGATAAGATAACTATTTACACTCACAAGACTGGCTGATTACAGCAATACAATCATTCGTGAAGAATAAAAATGGCCTCTTGAGACTCATTATGGGTTAATCGAGGCCATTCAGAAATGATACAATACCTTGTCTTGCATAATAAAATTTAGTCATAAGACAACATTGATTGAACAAACCTTATCTGATATACAAACATCATTATCGTAGCTTTCTTTCATACAAACCAGTTGAACAATAAATAAAATCAGAACTTAATAGAATTAAGGAAAATGACGTCAGTAATTACAAACCAATTATCATACAAGTAGACAAGGACTTTCAATAAATAGAATGGAACTTTTAAGGCACGAATACCGTCACTTCCATAATAATAATGTACCACGGGAAAATAAGCAACAATTTGATAAAAACTACAAAAAGTTAGACATAAGTCGATAAATTGAGCAGATGCCACTGACAGTTATCAGAACCAGATAAAAACTATTATGATAACAACCAGAATGAATAATAAGTGAATTTCCATCTGGATTTCCTTTATAGTAAAACTTCATTCATTGTCCTGATCACGTCTTTAGCTATCACTTAGAGCAATATTCTTTAAAACAATTGGTGTCTGGTTAAATCACAGTAACACGTGTAAATGGGTACGGATAACGAGGGCAAGAGGTTTGACCAAGGACCAGCTGGTAGAAAGGAACCTTAACTGTGAACCTAAGTAGTTATCCTTGTAAAAAGAGATGTTTCTATTTTTTTATTGTTTTTTTAAGTGTTACCAGATTTTCTGGGGAATTAATCTCTAAAAATATGGTACAGCAACCATCGACTATTTGCAAGAGGGTACCATTTTTATATTATCTTATATTCCCTCCAACCGCCACTCACTATTCTCATAAATTGGTCCCATATCAATATTAACAAATATAGTAGAATGCTGTCCCATATCAATATTAACAAATATAGTAGAATGCTGTCCAATATCAATAATAACAAATATAGTAGAATGCTGTCCCATATCAATAATAACAAATATAGTAGAATGCTGTCCCATATCAATAATAACAAATATAGTAGAATGCTGTCCAATATCAATAATAACAAATATAGTAGAATGCTGTCCCATATCAATAATAACAAATATAGTAGAATGCTGTCCCATATCAATAATAACAAATATAGTAGAATGCTGTCCAATATCAATAATAACAAATATAGTAGAATGCTGTCCCATATCAATAATAACAAATATAGTAGAATGCTGTCCCATATCAATATTAATAAATATAGTAGAATGCTGTCCCATATCAATATTAACAAATATAGTAGAATGCTGTCCCATATCAATATTAACAAATATAGTAGAATGCTGTCCCATATCAATATTAACAAATATAGTAGAATGCTGCCCCATATCAATATTAACAAATATAGTAGAATGCTGTCCCATATCAATATTAACAAATATAGTAGAATGCTGTCCAATATCAATATTAACAAATATAGTAGAATGCTGTCCCATATCAATAATAACAAATATAGTAGAATGCTGTCCCATATCAATATTAACAAATATAGTAGAATGCTGTCCCATATCAATATTAACAAATATAGTAGAATGCTGTCCAATATCAATAATAACAAATATAGTAGAATGCTGTCCCATATCAATAATAACAAATATAGTACAATGCTGTCCCATATCAATAATAACAAATATAGTACAATGCTGTCCCATATCAATATTAACAAATATAGTAGAATGCTGTCCCATATCAATATTAACAAATATAGTAGAATGCTGTCCCATATCAATATTAACAAATATAGTAGAATGCTGTCCCATATCAATATTAACAAATATAGTAGAATGCTGTCCCATATCAATAATAACAAATATAGTAGAATGCTTTCCCATATCAATATTAACAAATAAAGTAGAATGCTGTCCCATATAAATATTAACAAATATAGTAGAATGCTGTCCCATATCAATATTAACAAATATAGTAGAATGCTGTCCCATATCAATAATAACAAATATAGTAGAATGCTGTCCCATATCAATATTAACAAATATAGTAGAATGCTGTCCCATATCAATAATAACAAATATAGTAGAATGCTGTCCCATATCAATATTAACAAATATAGTAGAATGCTGTCCCATATCAATAATAATAAATATAGTAGAATGCTGTCCCATATCAATAATAACAAATATAGTAGAATGCTGTCCCATATCAATATTAACAAATATAGTAGAATGCTGTCCCATATCGATATTAACAAATATAGTAGAATGCTGTCCAATATCAATAATAACAAATATAGTAGAATGCTGTCCCATATCAATAATAACAGATATAGTAGAATGCTGTCCAATATCAATAATAACAAATATAGTAGAATGCTGTCCAATATCAATATTAACAAATAAAGTAGAATGCTGTCCCATATCAATATTAACAAATATAGTAGAATGCTGTCCCATATCAATATTAACAAATATAGTAGAATGCTGTCCCATATCAATAATAACAAATATAGTAGAATGCTGTCCCATATCAATAAGAACAAATATAGTAGAATGCTGTCCAATATCAATAATAACAAATATAGTAGAATGCTGTCCCATATCAATATTAACAAATATAGTAGAATGCTGTCCAATATCAATATTAACAAATATAGTAGAATGCTGTCCAATATCAATAATAACAAATTTAGTAGAATGCTGTCCAATATCAATAATAACAAATATAGTAGAATGCTGTCCCATATCAATAATAACAAATATAGTACAATGCTGTCCCATATCAATATTAACAAATATAGTAGAATGCTGTCCAATATCAATAATAACAAATATAGTAGAATGCTGTCCCATATCAATATTAACAAATATAGTAGAATGCTGTCCAATATCAATAATAACAAATATAGTAGAATGCTGTCCCATATCAATAATAACAAATATAGTAGAATGCTGTCCCATATCAATAATAACAAATATAGTAGAATGCTGTAAAAGTTACTTTCTAGTGTATGGATGTTACATGACAAGTCAATGTCCCAATTTCAATCCTAAAGGGAACTCCTCTAAAGAAAAAGAACGAGTATAAAATTTTAAAACGAGTATATAGATGAACATTAATTACAGACTGTAAATCTTTGAATCATCCATTATCAGGGATTAAATTGAATTAGATTGCGACTCATTATGTTGTAGAGCATATATGACAATTTTCCCAACCCATTTATTACTAAGTGCCCTCATCCATCTAGTTGAACTACTGATAGAACCTTGTATATTTATACTGTAGATAACAATGTACTCTTGGAAACTGTGTCAATTACAACAGGATGATCGACAATACAAAATTCATCCAAATTATTCGATTTACAACACGAAAAAGCTTTCAAGAGTATGTGACAGAAACCTGATAAGGTTTCCGTGAAAAGACTCATCAGATATTGTGACCAGGAAATTATGGTAATTAATAAAAATCGTTTTAGGCTAAAATTAAAAGTGTAAATACACGTAACTGATTGTACAGAAGCACAAGATATATGGAAATACTATTTCTGATATTTATTGGCTCAACATGTCCAAACAGGCAGCGTTATCAAGATAAAATGACTGTCATTAATGTTAATAGTACGTATGGATTATTTTGTGATTATGATCATATATATCAGGCACCATTTGACTTAATTATTACTGAGACCTACATTCCCAATAAACATCAGGATCAGGTGCTACATCTGTAAAGAATGAAGAGTTAATAGATTAATATTAATCTATGTGGACTCTCTAAATGTGATACAGCCTTGACAACCTTAATTACCACAGAAGACATTATTAGCTATGTGGACTCTCTTAAATTGGCAAACCTTATACCAATTAAACGATATAATTATGTAGACTCTAAGAAATGGATGTTAAATTCCACCCGAATGTATAAGAATAGCTCTAATATGTTAGAGTTCCAGTACATAACGCATGTATAGGATACGACTCGCCAGAGGATATTTATGATGTTGACTTGCCGAAAGATGTTTTCTTGGGAAAGGGTTAAAAATTCATAAACAAAAACTTAAAAAATCATAAGGTGATTTATATGAATTATAAACCGATAAGTTCTCCTTCGTCTCCGAGATTTGACAATTGATAACATAGAGATTTAATTAGAGACAATAATTCCTGGATGACGTCAATAGAGGTTGAAAACATCAATTATTTTAGGGATTAAAAACAAAATATATATTTGATATGGCCTTCTGGAGCAATGAATGGTAGAGTTACTATTGTAACATGTTAATGATTGAATTATATATAAATATAATCTGTTATAATCCACCTTAATTAAGCTAACTTAACTTGTCTTACAACACGTATATTTATTTACAACCAGTTTATAATTAAAGTCTCTCCAATTAATGTTCAGATTATTTCACTGTTCTTTTGCTGATCATTTATTAACGAAAACTGCGTTGTTATAACATTGACCAGAGTTCAGTAATTGTGAACGTAGATCTTATGTAAGAAATAATCTTCTTACAATACATGTGAACTTGGTGATAGAATTGGCTAGTTTTAACACCTATTATCCAGACGCCTGTAGAGTAAAATATGGAATGCATAATTGCTCCCTTGTAACTTAATCGATTTGGCTTGTAATAATGACTGCATCGTATTAATGTCATATAAATGACTAATAGCCCATGGTAATTACATACAATACATAATGTATGACGATATTATCGTACATACACCGGTATTCATCGCCTATATTTATTTTTTATACAATAATATAATCACTGAATGTCATATAGAAATAAATAAAACATAACAAGAATTACTATTATAGATATACTACTTCTCTCATATTTAGACAATTCACATACAGGAAACTTTATCAAGTTATACAATAATAGATATAGAAACTTTAGATAAATAATACCACTATTATAGATAAACTACTTCTCTCTAATTTAAGCAAGGTTTAAATTCACATACAGGAATCTTTATCAAACAATACTGATAAGGAATAAGGATAACAAGTATGATACTGGAGATAAAAGGAGATTGGGCAAACACGAGCTAAAGATAAAAACTCTTCAAGGAGCTTGCATTTATACCGTTTCAAATATGCTTACTCATATTCTTCTGCAATTCAATGTCGAATGTAAAACAAACAACTGAATAAATCAGCTTTCATAACTATCCATATAGTCGGTTAGTTGTTATTGAAATCTGGCCATGATACATACACGTGATTTTCTGTAAGAAAAGAACATTCCTACAAGAAATAGTTAGCGTTTGTAACAATTTACATTGGTTCAACGATTCGGCATCCACTTTTCAACCTGTCGAACTAACATAATCATACAACAAGCTGGTGATACAGTTAACAATAGAACAACCTGTCAGTGATGGTTATTGTATATAATAATATAGTTGTCTCCCAGGGGACAGCCAGAGTGTTACTGAATACAGTTCAGATAAATAGCATTTTTTATTTGGTACCTTCTCCTTCTGTGGAACTAGGGAGTTTAACGTCCTGTTATTATTAGAAAGTCCATTAATTATTATGACAAGATGTAGATAAAGTAAAAGATTTGTTTACAGATCTTCAATAAACCGCTGTGAGCTGTAATGAGGTTTACCTTCAATACCAATTCACTTGTCAGAGTTAAAAGTAATTTTGTCTTCGGAGAAGAAAAGAAAATTTTACCAACTGTCCTTTGATTGTCAACTATTAGTAATTAGCGATTTGTATCAAGGACATAATAAATATAAACAGACCACGTGAGTATTAAATCGTTACCCCTTCCTTCAGAGTACAACTCAACTTTTAAATCGTAACCCCTTCCTTCAGAATCCAACTCAACTTTTAAATCGTTACCCCTTCCTTCAGAATCCAACTCAACTTTTAAATCGTTACCCCTTCCTTCAGAATCCAACTCAACTTTTAAATCGTTACCCCTTCCTTCAGAATACAACTCAACTTTTAAATCGTTACCCCTTCCTTCAGAATACAACTCAACTTTTAAATCGTTACCCCTTCCTTCAGAATACAACTCAACTTTTAAATCGTTACCCCTTCCTTCAGAATACAACTCAACTTTTAAATCGTTACCCCTTCCTTCAGAATACAACTCAACTTTTAAATCGTTACCCCTTCCTTCAGAATACAACTCAACTTTTAAATCGTTACCCCTTCCTTCAGAATACAACTCAACTTTTAAATCGTTACCCCTTCCTTCAGAATACAACTCAACTTTTAAATCGTTACCCCTTCCTTCAGAATACAACTCAACTTTTAAATCGATGTACATTTGAATTATTTATTTCTAAGTACGAACAACATTTGTTGGGTATCATCTACCAAAAAAGTCAATCAGAGCCCTCGACAGATGGTCTGTACAAAATTAGGTTCGGTTTTCTGTGGATGACTCTAATAAGATGAAGTTGGTAATAGCTTGACATTGTAAAGGTGTATAAGACGAAGTTTGTAGTAAGTTGTGAAGATGTATAAGATGAAGTTGGTAATAGCTTGACATTGTAAAGGTGTATAAGACGAAGTTGGTAGTAAGTTGTGAAGATGTATAAGACGAAGTTTGTAGTAAGTTGTGAAGATGTATAAGATGAAGTTGGTAATAGCTTGACATTGTAAAGGTGTATAAGACGAAGTTTGTAGTAAGTTGTGAAGATGTATAAGACGAAGTTTGTAGTAAGTTGTGAAGATGTATAAGACGAAGTTTGTAATAGCTTGACATTGTAAAGGTGTATAAGACGAAGTTGGTAGTAAGTTGTGAAGATGTATAAGACGAAGTTTGTAGTAAGTTGTGAAGATGTATAAGACGAAGTTGGTAGTAAGTTGTGAAGATGTATAAGACGAAGTTGGTAGTAAGTTGTGAAGGTGTATAAGACGAAGTTTGTAGTAAGTTGTGAAGATGTATAAGACGAAGTTGGTAGTAAGTTGTGAAGATGTATAAGACGAAGTTGGTAGTAAGTTGTGAAGATGTATAAGACGAAGTTGGTAGTAAGTTGTGAAGATGTATAAGACGAGGTTGGTAGTAAGTTGTGAAGATGTATAAGACGAAGTTGGTAGTAAGTTGTGAAGATGTATAAGACGAAGTTTGTAGTAAGTTGTGAAGATGTATAAGACGAGGTTGGTAGTAAGTTGTGAAGATGTATAAGACGAGGTTGGTAGTAAGTTGTGAAGATGTATAAGACGAAGTTTGTAGTAAGTTGTGAAGATGTATAAGACGAAGTTGGTAGTAAGTTGTGAAGATGTATAAGACGAGGTTGGTAGTAAGTTGTGAAGATGTATAAGACGAAGTTTGTAGTAAGTTGTAAAGGTGTATAAGACGAGGTTTGTAGTAAGTTGTGAAGATGTATAAGATGAAGTTTGTAGTAAGTTGTAAAGGTGTATAAGACGAAGTTGGTAGTAAGTTGTGAAGATGTATAATATGAATAATATAACTGGGGCAAAATGTATTGAAACAGATTTTATGATGAAAAAATATTCATTTTAAACACAGTTCACTCGTGACATAATTAATCACCGCCACGAAATATCCTATATAACGTCGGTGTAACATTTTTATATTAAACAAACTGTAGAGATTATAATATTTTGGTTGTAATATTATTTACTAACTGATATAGAAATAAAATAGTCTCAGATTAATCGACACCAGTGCCAGTATTGGTGGAGATACCTGATCGACTGTCATGGGTTTCTTCAAGCAAACTGAAATAGAACATGACACCATTGATGATTAAATGCTATTGAATCCTATGAAAGGATGTGTACAATGCTTCTGGCTATAAAACCAAACAAGATTCACCTCAGTAGAATATCTCTGTTGAAAGGTATTCTAAAAAACTAATTGTTGTTATTGACAGTGGCGGCAAGTTGAAAGAAACATTACTGTAAACAATCGTGTTTGTTGGTAAACAAAGTCAAGGGGAGTTAATCCTTTGAAGTGAGAATGACGACTTGGTGTTTCATGTTGACTGTTAACTTAACGTCAAATAAAGGTTCAATTACACATTACGGTTCGGATAATCCCTAAATATACAGCAAAACGGTTACACAAGGGCGATCATTCGTTCTAATTTCGGTTGATGTGTAACAGTCGATTGAACTTGACGAATCACTTTATGATTATTTCATTAGACCAAGTTATAATTGGCAAGGGTCCTACTCGTTAATCAGACGAGATATATAAAAGATATTTCTTTAAATCGCGTCCGAGGAAGGCAAACAGAGAAGTCAGGCAAAACACGAATCAGTTAATAGACTGGATCTTCAATAAACCAGATATATTAGTGTTGTTTACTTTAATACGATACATCTGTGTTTTTATTGTTTGGTGAAGAAATGTTTCAATATGGGGCTTAAGAAACTTTGGTCGATATCTTCTGGTCAAAAAAAAAATTGTTCGAGGAGAGACGGTGAAATGAAACGTTAAAAAGATAATAATTAGTCCAATCAAAGCAGATGATTCAGTCCGTTTCTGGAGGGGAGGAGAAAAAACAAACAACAAATCATCGATTTGCCTCTGGTCATCTCAATTATTATAAAACATATCATACTGCACTTTACTGGCTGTACTAGCTGGGAGCGAGGTCTATTTACAAGGGACTGTTTCAACTTATAATATGGCTTCACTTCATCTAATCTGTTTGATAAAGTAGGGAGCTCTCTCTCCTTTACATCGTTCCAAAACACTAACTACCCGACCAGGTAATATAGGTTTACTAAACAGACTGCTGAAGATATGACTTTCAATGTGTAATTTATACCTGTGAAATATTGACGACTGTAAATAGTAGTTGACAAATCCACAATATTTATGATTGACAACATAGGCTGTAATTGAAACCGATTATTCCTTTTTGAACATAATTGTTCGAATTGTAGAAAGTACAAAGTACAGTTGTAAAGTACTGATTATACACACTACTCCTTTATATGTTTAGAAACAGAGAACCAGAAGAGAAAGTAATCCAGACAGTATTATTTAGAACAAGGTTGGTATTGTACAAACTAGCCTTAAGTAAAATGTCAACAGAGTGGTTTTTGTTCAGTCATTAAAATTTCGTACATTTTACTCTGTTTCAAGTCATGTTTCTAAAAGAAAAACGTTTAGTTTTTGTTCATTGTTTCTAGCAGGTATTTGGTTGATTTTTGGGAAAGGACTTCATTCATTTTCTACCGTATTTGATTTTAAGCATACTTGTTACACGGACGATTTTCTCGTATAATAAATGTATTATGATGGGCGGGGCCTCACACATACAATAATTAGGTATAATCTCAGTTATTGCCCGATTTACTTTACTATAGACCATGTGAGAGGCAGTTGCGCCAGAGATAGGCACAATGGCAGTTGCGCCAGAGATAAGCACAATGGCAGTTGCGCCAGAGATAAGCACAATGGCAGTTGCGCCAGAGATAAGCACAATGGCAGTTGCGCCAGAGATAAGCACAATGGCAGTTGCGCCAGAGATAAGCACAATGGCAGTTGCGCCAGAGATAGGCACAATGGCAGTTGCGCCAGAGATAAGCACAATGGCAGTTGCGCCAGAGATAAGCACAATGGCAGTTGCGCCAGAGATAAGCACAATGGCAGTTGCGCCAGAGATAAGCACAAGGCCATTTGTCACACCGCCTACAATGCAAATTGCAAGTGGAATTTCAATGATAGAATATGACGAATTTATTTTGATTGGTCTGAATTAATGGGACCTTTTTCCCAAATTTACTTTTAAGATGTTAATTTAAGAATGTCTAATTTTTTCAATTAACCTTAAAAATATCATGTTTTCATTTTCATTAACCATTAAGGAAATATCATGTAAATGTCAGTATCCCCTTGATGTAAATCAAATATCCCCCTGATGTGAAGAAATATCCCCCAAATGTAAAGAAATATCACCTGATGTCATCAAATATCACCTGATGTCATCAAATATCACCTGTTGTCAGAAATATCACCTGATGTAAAGAAATATCACCTGATGTCATCAAATATCACCTGATGTAAATCAAATATCCCCCTGATGTGAAGAAATATCACCTAATGTCAAGAAATATCACCTACTGTCAAAGAATATCACCTGATGTCAACAAATATCATCTGATTTCAACAACTATCACCTGATGTCAACAAACATCACCCATGATGTGAAGAAATATCAACTGATGTCAAGAAAACATCTTTGATGTCAAGTAAAATGCTTTGATGTCAAGTAAAATGCTTTGATGTGAAGCAAATATTTCAGTGTCTAATGTTTAAATGTTGTTATCCAATATGTTTTAGTGTAAACAGTAGACTATCGTATTCGATTATAGACACGAAATGGTCTTTAACTACCATGAAAGACCAATAAACTAAGTAATATGGCACTCTAGAGATTATCTATGAATGAAACCTAAAACCGATTTTAATAGTGTTGTATGTCATTCTAATGGAGCGATAGAAATCAAGAACGGAATAGATTAATTGGTAAATGCACTTTTCTACTCCCACAATAATGATCTATGAAAGTTATAGAGTGCACATAAAAGTAGAAAATCCTACCAGTAAGTTTAACTAAGGGCCTAGCACAGCACAGCAATAGTTCGAACTATTTGTATAATGTATGATGTATAACCAAGAAAGTTTTGTTTCATGTCAGATTCAATGATTAGTCTTGTCAGAAAGTGAGAATGTTTATTCAAAGACACGAACAGAGAAGTACTCTAATAAAAACATTGGTAAAAACATTCTAGCTGGGAGCTAGCTATAGTCAAGTTTTTCTATGGATTAATAACAAATAAGAAATTCTCAAGAAGAAGTGGCATTAATCGTTTAATTTATTTCACGCTCCAAATACTACAAGTGAAATGAAATGGAGTTTTACTTCCTACTGACAATATTCAAGTAATAAAACTACAACTATTCTCTCGATGACAAGCATTGTTATAAATTACCAGATTCCATGATATAACACGATAAATATTTAATCTTCCGGAAAATCGCATCGATTATAACTATATAAAGTTTAATGCTGTATCTATATAAAGTTTAATGCTGTATCTATATAAAGTTTAATGCTGTATCTATATAAAGTTTAATGCTGTATCTATATAAAGTTTAATGCTGTATCTATAAAAAGTTTAATGCTGTATCTATAAAAAGTTAATGCTGTATCTATATAAAGTTTAATGCTGTATCTATATAAAGTTTAATGTGTATCTATAAAAAGTTTAATGCTGTATCTATATAAAGTTTAATGCTGTATCTATATAAAAATTGTGTATCTAAAAAATTTAATGTTCATCTATATAAAGTTGTGTACATATAATAGTTTACATGCTAAAATAGTCATATAAAGTTTGACATCTATTAAAGTTAGTGTTTATATAAAGTTTAGATGTTATATATAAAAAGTTTAATGCAATTTTTATGAAAAGTTTAACTGTAATCATATTTTAATTTAATGATTATCTAGTATAAGTTAATCTGTATCTAATAAATCTTAATGCTAATCTATAAATAATAATCTGTATCTATATAAATCTGTATGCTAATCTGTATAATAATCTGTATCTACATAAATGTATCTGTATCTGAAATAATCGTATATAATCTGTAAATAATTGGTTACAATCCATACTAATCGTTTATTTAACCCAAAAGTTATACTAATCCATACAATAGGTAAAATAATCGGTTTTAATAATGGTTTTACTAATCGTATAATTTAAACTGTATACTAATCTTTTATATAAGTTAAAATCGGTATACTAAATGTATCTAATCTTATACTAATCTGTATACTAATCGGTATAATAATCGGTATAATAATCGGTAAAATAATCGGTATAATAATCGGTATAATAATCTGTATAATAATCTGTATAATAATCTGTATAATAATCTGTATAATAATCTGTATAATAATCTGTATAATAATCTGTATAATAATCTGTATAATAATCTGTATAATCATCTGTATAATCATCTGTATAATCAGCTGTATAATCAGCTGTATAATCATCTGTATTATAATCTGTATTATAATCTGTATAATAATCTGTATAATAATATTGTAATTTAATAAAACCAACTTCGACCAGCTCAGATATAGTAATTGGTGAAGTTATTGTTATTTAATAAAACCAACTTCGACCAGCTCAGATATAGTAATTGGTGAAGTTATTGTTATTTAATAAAACCAACTTCCACCAGCTCAGATATAGTAATTGGTGAAGTTATTGTTATTTAATACAACCAACTTCGACCAGCTCAGATATAGTAATTGGTGAAGTTATTGTTATTAAATAAAACCAACTTCCACCAGCTCAGATATAGTAATTGGTGAAGTTATTGTTATTAAATAAAACCAACTTCGACCAGCTCAGATATAGTAATTGGTGAAGTTATTGTTATTTAATAAAACCAACTTCCACCAGCTCAGATATAGTAATTGGTGAAGTTATTGTTATTAAATAAAACCAACTTCGACCAGCTCAGATATAGTAATTGGTGAAGTTATTGTTATTAAATAAAACCAACTTCGACCAGCTCAGATATAGTAATTGGTGAAGTTATTGTTATTTAATAAAACCAACTTCCACCAGCTCAGATATAGTAATTGGTGAAGTTATTGTTATTTAATACAACCAACTTCGACCAGCTCAGATATAGTAATTGGTGAAGTTATTGTCATTAAATAAAACCAACTTCGACCAGCTCAGATATAGTAATTGGTGAAGTTATTGTCATTAAATAAAACCAACTTCGACCAGCTCAGATATAGTAATTGGTGAAGTTATTGTTATTTAATAAAACCAACTTCGACCAGCTCAGATATAGTAATTGGTGAAGTTATTGTTATTTAATAAAACCAACTTCCACCAGCTCAGGTATAGTAATTGGTGAAGTTATTGTCATTTAATAAAACCAACTTCGACCAGCTCAGATATAGTAATTGGTGAAGTTATTGTTATTTAATAAAACCAACTTCGACCAGCTCAGATATAGTAATTGGTGAAGTTATTGTCAATTTCAATAAAACCAACTTCGACCAGCTCAGATATAGTAATTGGTGAAGTTATTGTCATTAAATAAAACCAACTTCCACCAGCTCAGATATAGTAATTGGTGAAGTTATTGTCATTTAATAAAACCAACTTCGACCAGCTCAAGTATAGTAATTGTTGAAGTTATTGTCATTAAATAAAACCAACTTCGACCAGCTCAGATATAGTAATTGGTGAAGTTATTGTTATTAAATAAAACCAACTTCGACCAGCTCAGGTATAGTAATTGGTGAAGTTATTGTTATTAAATAAAACCAACTTCGACCAGCTCAGGTATAGTAATTGGTGAAGTTATTGTTATTAAATAAAACCAACTTCGACCAGCTCAGATATAGTAATTGGTGAAGTTATTGTTATTAAATAAAACCAACTTCGACCAGCTCAGGTATAGTAATTGGTGAAGTTATTGTTATTAAATAAAACCAACTTCGACCAGCTCAGGTATAGTAATTGGTGAAGTTATTGTTATTAAATAAAACCAACTTCGACCAGCTCAGATATAGTAATTGGTGAAGTTATTGTCATTTAATAAAACCAACTTCGACCAGCTCAGGTATAGTAATTGGTGAAGATGTCATACAGTTGATACTATTATCTGCTATAAGTTTGAAATCTATTATCATATGAGGATGGACGGTACAATACTAAAAACAAAAACAGGGCGATCTTATCTTGTATTATCCAATCACAATTATGTATTTCTTACAATCTGGAGTATATCTATCTTAATTCCATGGGCTTAATGCCCCAGAAACGATACCCCAACAGTCACAATAACCTCTCGTAGTTAGAGCTGACGTCCCTTCTTTAAATCGCAAAGCAAACGTTTAATATTTGTTTCTAATTTGACTGCTTTAACAATTGCCTATTCGCGTCTTTCATTTCAGTTTTTATATTTAATTTTATAGACTCATGGATGTTTTTTATTCTATTATTCCACAGAAAGATTCAGAAACAATCGGCTGAAATATATTGGCCACTTTCCACGAGATGTAATCATAGAAATACTTTTTACAAATTGGACAGCACATTCTATAGATCTCTTAATTCATCTTGACTGAAGGTAATACAACTTATTACCACTTTCACACTTGATTAATCAACAGTTGACAGTTTCCAGATACTCTTTATTTTGTCAAATAAGAAAATAGCTAATGGAGCAGAAACTGATAAAAATATTACATGAAACTGTATTTAAAAAGAAATACTTCAAAACCACTAATTGTTTGTCAGAAAGTAAATTATAACACGTAGAAAATAAGGAAAAATTTTTTAACTGTTTTGTTAGATCTATCTGTTTTGTTAGAACTATCTGTTTTTTAATCAAACATTGTATTTCCATTATCAGCCAGGTTCATCTTTATATTTATTCTTTTGGAGTGCTGGTCGGGGAATCAGCGTGTTTCAGGCCAGGGTATAGACTATTACTTTCCAATAGTTATTATATAAATTATAGCTAACAGGATTCATGTTCTGCACAAAAAATATTTAAACAACAACGGGCCGGTAACTAGTATATAAATTATATATAACAGGATTCATGTTCTGCACAAAAAATATTTAACATATATATACTTTTTATAAGTATAGCTATAAGACGAACGAGTTTTGGATTGTTAGGTTCGATTACATCAGGGGTTTTTAACCTTGGAGTCGCGTCCTCAAGCTGGGGACGTCGGAAAACTTTAAGGGGACGCGAACATCATTTTATAATCGCAAAAAAAAAAGTTGTGAACATGTTATAGTTTAAGATTTAATGCAAGGCCGTGCTGGGTGTAATTTATTTATGCAATAAGATTTAATACAAGGCCGTGTCGGGTGTAATTTATTTATACAATAAGATTTAATACAAGGCCGTGCCGGGTGTAATTTATTTATACAATAAGATTTAATACAAGGCCGTGCCGGGTGTAATTTATTTATACAATATGATTTAATACAAGGCCGTGCCGGGTGTAATTTATTTATACAATATGATTTAATACAAGGCCGTGCCGGGTGTAATTTATTTATACAATATGATTTAATACAAGGCCGTGCCAGGTGTAATTTATTTATACAATATGATTTAATACAAGGCCGTGCCAGGTGTAATTTATTTATACAATATGATTTAATGCAAGGCCGTGCTGGGTGTAATTTATTTATGCAATAAGATTTAATACAAGGCCGTGTCGGGTGTAATTTATTTATACAATAAGATTTAATACAAGGCCGTGCCGGGTGTAATTTATTTATACAATAAGATTTAATACAAGGCCGTGCCGGGTGTAATTTATTTATACAATATGATTTAATACAAGGCCGTGCCGGGTGTAATTTATTTATACAATATGATTTAATACAAGGCCGTGCCAGGTGTAATTTATCTATACAATAAGATTTAATGCAAGGCCGTGCCGGGTGTAATTTATCTATACAATATGATTTAATACAAGGTCGTGCCGGGTGTAATTTATTTATACAATATGATTTAATACAAGGTCGTGCCGGGTGTAATTTATTTATGCAATAAGATTTAATACAAGGCCGTGCCGGGTGTAATTTATTTATACAATATGATTTAATACAAGGTCGTGCCGGGTGTAATTTATTTATGCAATAAGATTTAATACAAGGCCGTGCCGGGTGTAATTTATTTATACAATATGATTTAATACAAGGTCGTGCCGGGTGTAATTTATTTATGCAATAAGATTTAATACAAGGCCGTGCCGGGTGTAATTTATTTATACAATATAATTTAATACAAGGCCGTGCTGGGTGTAATTTATCTATACAATATGATTTAATACAAGGCCGTGCCGGGTGTAATTTATTTATACAATATGATTTAATACAAGGCCGTGCCGGGTGTAATTTATTTATACAATATGATTTAATACAAGGTCGTGCCGGGTGTAATTTATTTATACAATATGATTTAATACAAGGCCGTGCTGGGTGTAATTTATTTATACAATAAGATTTAATACAAGGCCGTGCTGGGTGTAATTTATTTATGCAATAAGATTTAATACAAGGCCGTGCCAGGTGTAATTTATTTATACAATATGATTTAATACAAGGCCGTGCTGGGTGTAATTTATTTATACAATATGATTTAATACAAGGCCGTGCTGGGTGTAATTTATTTATACAATAAGATTTAATACAAGGCCGTGCTGGGTGTAATTTATTTATACAATATGATTTAATACAAGGCCGTGCTGGGTGTAATTTATTTATACAATATGATTTAATACAAGGTCGTGCCAGGTGTAATTTATCTATACAATATGATTTAATACAAGGCCGTGCCGGGTGTAATTTATCTATACAATAAGATTTAATACAAGGCCGTGCCGGGTGTAATTTATTTATACAATATAATTTAATACAAGGCCGTGCTGGGTGTAATTTATCTATACAATATGATTTAATACAAGGCCGTGCCGGGTGTAATTTATTTATACAATATGATTTAATACAAGGCCGTGCCGGGTGTAATTTATTTATACAATATGATTTAATACAAGGTCGTGCCGGGTGTAATTTATTTATACAATATGATTTAATACAAGGCCGTGCTGGGTGTAATTTATTTATACAATAAGATTTAATACAAGGCCGTGCTGGGTGTAATTTATTTATACAATAAGATTTAATACAAGGCCGTGCTGGGTGTAATTTATTTATACAATATGATTTAATACAAGGTCGTGCCGGGTGTAATTTATTTATACAATATGATTTAATACAAGGTCGTGCTGGGTGTAATTTATTTATACAATATGATTTAATACAAGGCCGTGCCAGGTGTAATTTATTTATACAATATGATTTAATACAAGGTCGTGCCAGGTGTAATTTATTTATACAATATGATTTAATACAAGGCCGTGCCAGGTGTAATTTATTTATACAATATGATTTAATACAAGGCCGTGCTGGGTGTAATTTATTTATACAATAATATTTAATGCAAGGCCGTGCCAGGTGTAATTTATTTATACAATATGATTTAATACAAGGCCGTGCTGGGTTTAATTTATTTATACAATATGATTTAATACAAGGCCGTGCTGGGTGTAATTTATTTATACAATATGATTTAATACAAGGCCGTGCCAGGTGTAATTTATTTATACAATATGATTTAATACAAGGCCGTGCTGGGTGTAATTTATTTATACAATAATATTTAATGCAAGGCCGTGCTGGGTGTAATTTATTTATACAATAATATTTAATGCAAGGCCGTGCTGGGTGTAATTTATTTATACAATATGATTTAATACAAGGCCGTGCTGGGTGTAATTTATTTATACAATATGATTTAATACAAGGCCGTGCCGGGTGTAATTTATTTATACAATATGATTTAATACAAGGCCGTGCTGGGTGTAATTTATTTATACAATAATATTTAATGCAAGGCCGTGCTGGGTGTAATTTATTTATACAATAATATTTAATACAAGGCCGTGCTGGGTGTAATTTATTTATACAATAATATTTAATGCAAGGCCGTGCTGGGTGTAATTTATTTATACAATAATATTTAATGCAAGGCCGTGCTGGGTGTAATTTATTTATACAATAATATTTAATACAAGGCCGTGCCAGGTGTAATTTATTTATACAATAAGATTTAATACAAGGCCGTGCTGGGTGTAATTTATTTATACAATATCATTTAATACAAGGCCGTGCTGGGTGTAATTTATCTATACAATAAGATTTAATACAAGGCCGTGCCAGGTGTAATTTATTTATACAATATGATTTAATACAAGGCCGTGCTGGGTGTAATTTATTTATACAATAATATTTAATGCAAGGCCGTGCCAGGTGTAATTTATTTATACAATATGATTTAATACAAGGCCGTGCTGGGTGTAATTTATTTATACAATAATATTTAATGCAAGGCCGTGCTGGGTGTAATTTATTTATACAATATGATTTAATACAAGGCCGTGCCAGGTGTAATTTATTTATACAATATGATTTAATACAAGGCCGTGCCGGGTGTAATTTATTTATACAATATGATTTAATACAAGGCCGTGCCAGGTGTAATTTATTTATACAATATGATTTAATACAAGGCCGTGCCAGGTGTAATTTATTTATACAATATGATTTAATACAAGGCCGTGCCAGGTGTAATTTATTTATACAATATGATTTAATACAAGGCCGTGCCAGGTGTAATTTATTTATACAATATGATTTAATACAAGGCCGTGCCAGGTGTAATTTATTTATACAATATGATTTAATACAAGGCCGTGCTGGGTGTAATTTATTTATACAATATGATTTAATACAAGGTCGTGTCGGGTGTAATTTATTTATACAATATGATTTAATACAAGGTCGTGCCAGGTGTAATTTATTTATACAATATGATTTAATACAAGGCCGTGCCAGATGTAATTTATTTATACAATATGATTTAATACAAGGCCGTGCTGGGTGTAATTTATTTATACAATATGATTTAATACAAGGCCGTGCCAGGTGTAATTTATTTATACAATATGATTTAATACAAGGTCGTGCCAGGTGTAATTTACTTATACAATATGATTTAATACAAGGCCGTGCCAGGTGTAATTTATTTATACAATATGATTTAATACAAGGCCGTGCCAGGTGTAATTTATTTATACAATATGATTTAATACAAGGTCGTGCCAGGTGTAATTTATTTATACAATATGATTTAATACAAGGCCGTGCCGGGTGTAATTTATTTATACAATATGATTTAATACAAGGCCGTGCCGGGTGTAATTTATTTATACAATATGATTTAATACAAGGCCGTGCCAGGTGTAATTTATTTATACAATATGATTTAATACAAGGCCGTGCCAGGTGTAATTTATTTATACAATATGATTTAATACAAGGCCGTGCTGGGTGTAATTTATTTATACAATATGATTTAATACAAGGCCGTGCTGGGTGTAATTTATTTATACAATATGATTTAATGCAAGGCCGTGCCGGGTGTAATTTATCTATACAATAAGATTTAATACAAGGCCGTGCTGGGTGTAATTTATCTTTACAATATGATTTAATACAAGGCCGTGCCAGGTGTAATTTATCTATACAATAAGATTTAATGAATTTTTATATATTGTATTCAACAGTTATGGTAAGTCAATATTTGAAATGAAATGGGGGACGCGAACTTTTCATTTACCAAACTATGGGGAGATTGCTGGATAAGGTTAATTACCCCATGGATTAAATTGTTATGATTATTGTTGAACCAGCCATCAACAGACCCGAATGAAAGATCAACATATGGTAGAGTATAAGTTGTGACAAGTTGTAAATGAACCCGGCTGTATGATAAAACATCGTTATTTATACCCTCGTCTCTCTGGCATTATCAAATTTTATATCAGATAAACTTCTATTTATGGAAAGTCTCTCTTAGATCTTTACTGATACTTTAATACTGATACTTTAATACTGATACTTTAATATCTACTTATCTATAAGTACAGTGCTGACAAGTTTTATACGGAATGGGGAATAAAACATCTGTGTTTTAAAATTCTACATCTTTAAAAGTTCTCATCAATAAATCAAAAAGATTTCTAGCTAGATCAACATTAAAGATTTCTGGAATCTAACATGTACTATGTAGAGGTTTTGTTTATTTGTTTATGTATGATGAACATTATTTGGAGATATTCCTTCCTATTCACTTGGCCACCCCAAGACTGCGATAGTTATTCTGAAGCATACGTAACATGACAATAAATCTCCTACCATTTCACCATCGCACTACTTCTCTACACCTCTTGATAATTTAGATTTCTCTTAAGATAGCAATATTTTTCTACTTTTTAAAAGTGTATTTGCCTGTATGTATTACATATTAACGATATTTATTCTCCTTGCCATGTCTCTCAAATATACTAGTAAGATTTGTAGTACATTGTGTCTATTGTATATTAAACAGATCGCTCGGTGCTATAATCACCTGGAGTAAGTTTACAAACTTTCATCAGATGTGTTGGTTGAAGAACCAGGGGTTTAGTGCTCGTTAAATTAACCTAAGATAATTTAAATGTTCTATTCATCTGATTGGTCTAACCGATTGATTTTAATCCCGGCTCAAATTTTACCTTTAGTATAAGCTATAACTAGAGTTATTTTCTTCATCTCTAAAAACCTATTTTACTTGCTGCTATAATGTTTACTATTACAGTACTTAATATATCATTTTGTATATAATATATTAGATACGGTGGAGAGAGATTAATATAAACTTTATACTCTTCTCGGGTTCAACTTTATTATATATATGTTACATTATATGTATAAAAAATTTGAAATAGAATAATTTTAAAAATTAAATCAAAATTATTATTTTTTCTTGAAGAAAAAAAAAATGAAAGTAAATTTTGAAACCTATGTAATGTGGCACCCATGGGCCACCATATACGTCCTGATTTAATGTGCCCAGTTAACACTGCTTATGCCTGCATGCGTTGCGTTTCGTGCCTTTTCTCATGCCTTTATATCATGGTCCCGAGGCTCTCTTTAACGTGTATCACGCCGTGGCTGCATGATGGAGACCTGGTTAGTTATACCAGTTAATCACCCCAGATGACTGTCAACACTATTCGAACATAGTCTAACAGTTTATGAAAACAATAATTCTATTTAGGAATGTTGCAGCCAACACGTATGCAGTCACATGTGTTCAACCTGCGTAATTAAATGATTCCTCCAATATACGATCTGGACGTAGAGCATGTGATACAGGTTGGAGGGTAAACCGGGGTCAGGATATATATTCCGTAATTGAGCAAGTTTCGGGGAGTTCAAATTCTGCTGCCACCAAATAAACTCCTCCAGGCTTGAAAATATAACATAACGTAAAGCTTTGTTATACCAATAAATGATCTATATTTCAACAATAGTCTCTAAATTAAACACCCACAAGAAGGAAAGTGTCACATATAGGGCCTAGTTAGTGTACTATATCACGCAACCAGCAACATTTTCAGAGAGTCCACAACTAAAACATGTATTATTGTATTAGTTCTCTAGTAGGCTAGTGTTGTTTAAATAACTAATAACTACACCAGCAGACTCGATCAGAGCAGAGTGTCACACAACTAAGAATAAGATTATCCGATTACAGTCAAAAGTCACATGGATTAACCCTCTCGTGTGAAATTTGTCATCTTCTTACTTTACGTTGGGGTTTATAACCGACTGACACAGCTGATTAAATAACACCCTGGTGTAAATATCCACTGGGTGCTGGTCAATGGCGTACTATCAATCCAGTATTTAAAGAAATGAAAGTTACTGGAGTATCCTCATGCTAATGACTTTACCTAATCAATATCGCAATCCATCAGTCCAAGTCCCCTAGGGTGGTGGATTTCAATAGAATGAGTAAATTTGTGAACAAAAGTATGCGTTTTATACCAAGTTATATGTAATGGCCTTTTTTGTTTTAATTACGCAAACCTGACATAAAGATATCCCCGAAAGCTTGTTTTAGAAAATGACAAGAGATTATGTGTTTTATGATTAAATATTAGTTTGTGCTACTTCAAACTCGAAGTTAAAATCGATACGTTTTATGATATAAATAGAACCATTAAATAATATTTTCAGTGTGAACAATCCATGGTAGTCATAATATGATAAATTAAAGATCGGCGATCAAAACTCATTGTGGAGCACACCTTCAACAATTCATCATTGTAAGAAAGGATCCTGCATTATACACTTTGATTGGTGAAACAATAAGTTGGTTAGAACACGACTTCGGTAGAAAGACTTGTTAGATTATAATAGAGAAGAATATGTTAAATGAAAATAATTGAGAGTAGCTTCGGGACATCAAAATACCTTTGAGATATTCATTTTAGATACCAATAAAATAGCAGTTAGGAAATAGATCAAAATCTTGAGAAAATGCGGAGGGGGGAATAGAGAGATGGAATTAGAGAAATAGATCAAATCTTGAGAGTAGGCGGGGGTCGGGACAGGTAGAGAGATAGCGTTAGAGAAATAGATCAAATCTTGAGAGTAGGCGGGGGTCGGGACAGGTAGAGAGATAGCGTTAGAGAAATAGATCAAATCTTGAGAGTAGGCGGGGGTCGGGACAGGTAGAGAGATGGAATTAGAGAAATAGATCAAATCTTGAGAGTAGGCGGGGGTCGGGACAGGTAGAGAGATAGAGTTAGAGAAATAGATCAAATCTTGAGAGTAGGCGGGGGTCGGGACAGGTAGAGAGATAGAGTTAGAGAAATAGATCAAATCTTGAGACTAGGCGGGGGTCGGGACAGGAAGAGAGATAGCGTTAGAGAAATAGATCAAGGGGGTCGGGACAGATAAAGAGATAGCGTTAGAGAAAGAGATCAAATCTTGAGAATAGGCGGGGGTCGGGACAGGTAGAGAGATGGAGTTAGAGAAATAGATCAAATCTTGAGAGTAGGCGGGGGTCGGGACAGGAAGAGAGATGGAGTTAAAAAAAGAGATCAAATCTTGAGAGTAGGCGGGGGTCGGGACAGGGAGAGAGATAACGTTAGAGAAATAGATCAAATCTTGAGAGTAGGTGGGGGTCGGGACAGGTAGAGATCCCAGAGTTTTTTGTATCAATAGAATTTATGTAATAAATAAGCCATTTATCGTACGAGAACCATCCAATATCTAACATTCTGATTGAATGTATATTTAACGAGTTGCTGTTATCTAATCAGATAAATTACAAATATTATTCTAAAAGCTGTTGGTGATTGCATCAAGATGATGACAGTATATAAATATAACAACTGTTGGAAGAATGTTTCCATCATTCAAAAACTTATCTAAGAATATAGCTCTCAAGTAACACTCCTGATTTAAGAGGTTTGTAGGAACTTCCGTAATATCTACTGATACTCATAATATATAATTATTAAACACGTTTACAGTAACATATCTCAAATAAAGCATTCTCTGGATCGAAAATATACTTTTAAATATTGTCTTGTTAGTCATGTACTTTGATAAAAATACACATTGTTTTAATTTTAATTAATTTGTTCATCATATATAACTTATTTTTAAAGCTTAGTGTAAGTTCTACAAATTATATCCGGCTTGACCATTTGAATAATTTCCACTGGTCGTAAATCAATGTAATTGGGGTGTTGTGAAAGTTTTCATAATAGATTCGTTTAAAAAAGAAGAAATTTCAATTATAACGACTGAAAAGACCATATACATAGTCATAGTATAATACACTCATATAAAAAATAGATCGTTTGATAGAGTATTAGGTTGACAAGAATTACGAAAGTGTATCAACCATCGATACTTATGAGTATAGGCTTGTCAGTTTTTTATGTTTGTCATTTTCTCGCTGAAAGTAAAACTCAACACGCTTTTATCTCAATATCTAAATTATTTAATTTCATATTTACTTTCGATCATAAATATAAAATACAGTATCAACTCTCAAGTTAAAAGTTGATAAAAATCATTAAAGTTGATTCACTTACCGGATAAGGCTAATCCAATTAAAATAACAATCGACCACATTTCATGAATCGTTACTCCACTAATTCCCATCTTCCTCAAACTTGGCTAAATTCTGATTCAGTTTCTCACAACATGAAAAGATCAATGAATAAAAACTCTACCAGTTTCGTCTGCTCGTAACTATATGTGTCTGCCTTCTTAGATCAACCACTCACGACTGCTTCACTCTCATTTACTAGTATCGAGTCTGCACTGTGAATCAACATCAGAGACAAGCTAAATCTATTCAGCTGTTTTAATGTTGTCTTTGGAAGAAAATGCAAAGCCTTCAACCAACTTCAACCAACCTTCAGAAACACGATCTGAAACCACATTCATATTGTTTTCCCTATTACTCATTAGAAATACAGAACAATACGATTTTATTTTATTTTTATTTTTATCTCAGGACTATAAAACATGAAAATTAAACTGTTTTATTCGTATTTAGAATAATATGATTTTTATGTTAAAGGCCCCATCGTTATTTAAATAATGTTTCATTACATTTTATATATATATATATAAAACTGTGTGGACTCTATAAAACTATGTGGTCTGTATAAAACTGTGTGGAATCTATAAAACTATGTGGTCTGTATAAAACTATGTGTACTCTATAAAACTGTGTGGTCTGTATAAAACTGTGTGTACTCTATAAAACTATGTGGTCTGTATAAAACTATGTGTACTCTATAAAACTGTGTGGACTCTATAAAACTGTGTGGAATCTATAAAACTATGTGGTCTGTATAAAACTATGTGTACTCTATAAAACTATGTGGTCTGTATAAAGCTATGTGGTCTGTATAAAACTGTGTGGAATCTATAAAACTATGTGGTCTGTATAAAACTATGTGTACTCTATAAAACTGTGTGGTCTGTATAAAACTGTGTGTACTCTATAAAACTATGTGGTCTGTATAAAACTATGTGTACTCTATAAAACTATGTGGTCTGTATAAAACTGTGTGGAATCTATAAAACTATGTGGTCTGTATAAAACTATGTGGACTCTATAAAACTATGTGGTCTGTATAAAACTATGTGTACTCTATAAAACTATGTGGTCTGTATAAAACTATGTGGACTCTATAAAACTATGTGGTCTGTATAAAGCTATTTGCAATTGACAAATCCAGTGGAATCAGTTGTTCCAGGGATATAGATTCTTCCCTGAGGCTAGTAATTGCTTATGACACTTATAATTTCAGATACATACCATCCCTTCTATGGATTCAGTTTTTTCTGCTGATTCAAAGATTAGAATGTCTACGTTGGTGGCCAATGTTCAATCTAAAAGCTCTCTGAACGGAAATAAGATTTTATTGATATAGATATGTTCTATATTGTACGACGGTAATGGATTTTATGTAGTATTTTTTTGGCTTGCGGCTGAAGACTCCTGATACGTGATATGACTTTAAATACACACAACCTAAAATACTCTATAGGCTACCTTTTAGTTATATAACAGTTCATATTGAATTTTTTTCCAGTCGAGTTTCTAAACGAATCTACCACAAGTTTTCTTCTCGTCGTGTTATTTTTGGAACAAGGTATGACAAATTGAAAGAGAGTGATGTAAACTACCAATGTAAGACAATAGACTGGTTTATTCTGGGCTTCTTGGTACGTGTTTACTTAATACTTGTAATACACAATCATATAAAAACAGGGGGAAAATAGCTCTGTATAACTGTAAATATTAAGATGCTTTTTTATGTGGTTAACTTTGTGTTAAGAAAAGAGAAATCCGACTCACGGTTAAATTTGTAGAGAAGGAGGTAACACATAGGGTGCATTTATTTTCGCCATACCGTATATTCAATTGCTATATATATGATAAAGACATAATATAAGTAAAATTCATATTTTCAGGACGAATTATGTGGTTTACATGTATTTCTATAACTGTTGAATAAAATCGAGATCCAAAATCGAGACCCAAATCGAAACCCAAAATCGAGACCCGAATCAATCCACACAAATGGCGAAACTATCCCTTTAAAGAGAGTAGGCCTAATCCCCGTGGTCCGATTTTCAAATCTTCTCCAAAACCTTAACATCCGTAGGATTGATGTTTGATATCGACCAAGGATAAACGGTTATCGTCTTCCTGTAAATTTACATACTACTGACTACAAGATGTTACATGTCATCACTATCTACTCTACAAAGATGGAAAGTCATTAATAGAAGATTTAGTTTGATTTAATGGTTGATCAGCAGGCAAGGAGAATCGTTATATATTGTACAAATCTCAATACAATTTCAACTTGATAATAAATGTAGATAGAATCCTTGAAAGCGTCGAGTGTACAAACCAAATTAAGCTATGTAGATAATACGATACGTGTCCATGAATAAAATCATTGAAGGCACTGTTATTTCTAGTAATTTATTCTCAATTTAATGGAGGAATTAAACTGAGTTAATTTTGTATGGATTTCATCATCTTTTATTGTGTCTAGAATAAATCCTACTGAATTACTGTTAATTAACAATGTCTCTATGCATTTCTATTTATTTCATTTTGAGCATGAAACCCGGGATTTCTATTTATTTCATTTTGAGCATGAAACCCGTGATTTCTATTTATTTCATTTTGAGCATGAAACCCGTGATTTCTATTTATTTCATTTGATCATGAAACCCGGGATTTCTTTTTATTTCATTTTGAGCATGGAACCCGTGATTTCTATTTATTTCATTTTGCGCATGAAACCCGTGATTTCTATTTATTTCATTTTGAGCATTAAACCCGTGATTTCTTTTTATTTCATTTTGAGCATGAAACCCGTGATTTCTTTTTATTTCATTTTGAGCATGAAACCCGTGATTTCTATTTATTTCATTTTGAGCATCAAACCCGTGATTTCTATTTATTTCATTTTGAGCATCAAACCCGGGATTTCTATTTTCGACTCAAATTAAAGGTCTAGAAGTACTCTCAAGAGTTTTAAATGAGGTATTTGTAAGAATTCACTGTTCTCGTCTATTGAAGTTATTTTGAAAAGGGAAAAATATATTTTGAATATGATATATCAAAGTTTAGTATTTGACCGAATGATAATTTACAAAATAAAAAAACATACAGTTGTTATAAAAACAAACCTCATTTTCATTCTGGTATCATTTTATAAAATAAAGATAACCGTGACCGAATGATAATTTACAATAATATATTTTGTAAATAGAAAAGAGAACAGTGAAATATTCTGCTCTTCCAAACCAACATTCTATAATTCCAACTTAACATATAGTCTAAAGAAAATGACACAGTTTTATATTCTAATTTTCTTCTGCTCGAGTTTTATATTCTAATTTTCTTCTGCCCGAGTTTTATATTCTAATTTTCTTCTGCTCGAGTTTTATATTCTAATTTTCTTCACCTCGAGTTTTATATTCTAATTTTCTTCACCTCGAGTTTTATATTCTAATTTTCTTCACCTCGAGTTTTATATTCTAATTTTCTTCACCTCAGTTTTATATTCTAATTTTCTTCACCTCGAGTTTTATATTCTAATTTTCTTCCTCGAGTTTTATATTCTAATTTTCTTCACCTCGAGTTTTATATTCTAATTTTCTTCAACCTCGAGTTTTATATTCTAATTTTCTTCACCTCGAGTTTTATATTCTAATTTTCTTCACCTCGAGTTTTATATTCTAATTTTCTTCACCTCGAGTTTTATATTCTAATTTTCTTCACCTCGAGTTTTATATTCTAATTTTCTTCACTTCAAGTTTTATATTCTAATTTTCTTCTGCTCGAGTTTTATATTCTAATTTTCTTCTGCTCGAGTTTTATATTCTAATTTTCTAAAAAAACTCGAGTTTTATATTCTATTTTCTTCACCTCGAGTTTTATATTCTAATTTTCTTCACTCGAATTTTATATTCTAATTTTCTTCTGCTCGAGTTTTATATTCTAATTTTCTTCACCTCAGTTTATATTCTAATTTTCTTCACTCGAGTTTTATATTCTAATTTTCTTCACTCAAGTTTTATATTCTAATTTTCTTCACCTCGAGTTTTATATTCTAATTTTCTTCACTCGAGTTTTATATTCTAATTTTCTTCTGCTCGAGTTTTATATTCTAATTTTCTTCACCTCGAGTTTTATATTCTAATTTTCTTCACCTCGAGTTTTATATTCTAATTTTCTTCTGTTTCGAGTTTTATATTCTAATTTTCTTCACCTCGAGTTTTATATTCTAATTTTCTTCACCTCGAAGTTTTATATTCTAATTTTCTTCTGCTCGAGTTTTATATTCTAATTTTCTTCACCTCGAGTTTTATATTCTAATTTTCTTCACCTCGAGTTTTTATTAATAACATTTCTTCACGTTTCGAGTTTTTGGAATTAATGAAAGATAGAGCCCCAAAAAACGGAATTTAATTTTACGGATTTTAACTAATAGTATAGAATTTATTTTTAGGAAACCCCCCGTTGGGTTTAAAGCGGGCTCAACAAGTAAATTCTGTTTAAGCCCTTTGTAAAATTGAGGATTAATTAAGCTAATTTTTAAAATAGTTTTTTTAGTGCATGTTAGTCTTTGAAAAAATCCTAGTATCTCCTCCTTTGACTGTTAAAAACAGGGCTCAATTTTTTTTCCCAGCCAAAAAAGTTTTTGGGGCGGTTTCATGTAATACTAAAACAACCTCGTCTAAAATAGATAAAATTTTGTGAATTAAGAAAATAGGAAATTGACCCCGGGTTTTAGAAGGGCAAAAATTTCCTAAAACTGGTAGAATAAGTTATGTGGGGTTTTAAAAATCCTCTATCGTCTATAAAAAATTAAATAAAAATTTTATAGAAATTTACCCGGTTTCAACAAAGCCCTATACTGGTAGAAGAGTTTGGAGTTTTAATCTCTTTTATTTATTTCATTTTATATATAATCAGTACTTTAACAACTTTACCAATATTACCTTACAACAATACCGCGTTCTTCAAAAAAATCAACATAACACAATCTGTATTGGATATTAAACTGAATGTAAATTCTATAAAAAGGTTCAGTGAAGCGTGACAATAAAATGTGATAATAAAGCTGCGAGTATAAAACTATAAAATAACACGTGATCATCAGATAATTCATCACATCACACAAGCTCTCGATCTGAAAATGAAAAGAAAGAAACAACTATATTTTACAAAGATAACAACTTAGGTTCACAAGTCCGCCGTGACAGGGATCCTTTCTATCAGCTGGTCCTTGGACAAACCTATTGGCATTGATCTTTCCCGGATTATCCGTTCCCATTTACATCTGGGTGGACTGGAATTATGAGTAAAGATGACTTATTCAAGGTAATCGGACTTTCACACACGATACCTTATGTTACAATTTAATTCATGACTTATTTTAACTCTTGGTTTAAACAGGATGGGAAATTCTCGCCTTAATCTTATGTGGTCCATTGTAGGATAATGAGACGAACGGGGCAGGGAGCGTAACAAAACTTGTTTTCTGTTATGTATTACTAATTGGATATCTGTAAGATTCAAATTTCCTTCTCAGGCCCCTGTCTCGTGATATATCACGTGACGTCCTTTTTTTGCTGATAAATATGGTGAAATGTGGAACTAAGTTTTCAAATGATTTTTACAATAAATTTATCATAAGGACTGGTCCATGCCTTATCTTATTACTACAAGTTTTTAAGCCAACTCATTAACGTTTCAATAATATTTGTAACATTCAATATAAACCTATCTGGCCTTTACTATCGACTATAACTACCACTTATCAGCTGTAGTGATATTGTGTGAACATGAAATGAAATTAATGGAGTTTTACGTCCTACTTTTCTACACCTTATGGGCAAATGATGACGGGTAAAAATTGTGTGGAAGGTGATAGAATGGTATGAGATAATTACCAATAACAGTTGAGAATAAAACTGAACTTTAATTGCTTCTTGTGTTTGATAGAGATTGTAAAATTGGGAATTGATTAAAAGTTTACAATAAATAATAGAATTAAGATACAACATCATTCTTATCATAATTTAAACCGAACTTTCGTCTTTCATCTTTTTACTAGCTTTTTTTAAAATTTAGTCGCTCAGTTCGATTCTGGTTATCATGTCATTAACTTAACCTTTTATCTCATTTTACTTAAAACAGACGTCCTAACTTTAATACAAAATATAAGCTTAGTCACTAACAGTGCTTCTGTAGTTGTCTCCAGTCGATATATATATATATACTGGGTATAAAATGTATCAGCTTGAAGAACTCTAAACAACTGCGTTAAATAATCACGAGAGAAACACATTTATAACAACAATCTTGAAATGTCGACCACAAAATATCCCTTGGAATTCACAAAACTTCATCCTCATTGATATACTTTTTTAATGTTAATGCAAATCACGTATCTAATATTTAGTCTTATCATACAACACTCCTGTAATTAGGTTCAGAACGCGACCCCTATTATTATCATCACACTTTGTATGTGACGACAATACTATAGATGTAATGTTTTACGGTGATTGTTTTATTTGCGCTGTAAGACAATAACACCCAATCAAGTTCGTCAGCCAATTTATAATTCTAGACATAATAATAAAATATGGTCTGATTCTGATGAATTATCTATTACACTGCGCACGACCGGCACCATTTTCTATTAGAATTTACATTGATATTAGAAACAAAACTCTACAATAATTGTATCGGTTTGATTACTTCATTCTTAGCCAAATTCCATCTTACTTCAGTCGATAGAATTCTGGTATTTTTAATGACATGGAATAAAAGAAACGATAAGAATCAAGACAGGTATGATAAAAAACAGTCTTTGAAACGAGGTTAAACCTGATCAAAGATATGATATATATTTATAGGCCTTTTAAAAGGGAATATACCACACAATGGTAAAATATTACATCAGTATTGGATATAGATATACGCCGATCATCACTTCCATACCCCATTCGCCATACTTCCTCGAGGCTGTGGTGATACAAGTGAGAGATATTACGTTTTCATTCATAGCTTTATCGTCTAGCGAAACTAAATTCCTTTCCCACAATCTATCGTTCAATATTCAACTTTAAACATTAATAGAAACGTCTGCGTCTGTGGCTTACGTGTTATCATTGATCAGAGAAATTTTTCTTTCTGTATTTGATGAAATAGAAATGTAGGTTTTAATATATATATGTATTGTGGTAAACAGGAAAATAGAGATTATTGAAGTATATGGATGATAAACTGGAGGTTTATTTATTATATCATCTGATATTGAGTTATTTAATATATAATCTAATCTCCCTCCAGATATAACAATACGATGTTAATTATATAAATTGTAATTAGTCTAATTCTGCAACCTGCGGCTTTTTTTTTCAGCAGTTGTTCTATATTATGTATCCATCCCATCAGGTATACAGATAATTTGTCAGAGTTGAGTAAAAATAAAATGAATAGAGTTTTACGTTCTACTCTTTAGAGGCTAATGAAGATTGACAACACCATGTAGGGTACAATGAGGGAAGTTTAGACCCCAGGTTAGAGAGAAAGCATATAATTCGCTGAGCCACCGCAGCTGTCTACTGACAGGGTTGAAGTATTATGTTAACATATACTGGGGTTGGACCATGGACCTTCAGGTTAGAGAGAAAGCATATAATTCGCTGAGCCATCGGCTGTCTACTGACAGGGTTGGAAATATTATGTTAACAAAAATTTCTGGGGTTGGACCATGGACCTTCAGGTTAGAGAGAAAGCATATAATTCGCTGAGCCATCGCAGCTGTCTACTGACAGGGTTGAAGTATTATGTTAACATATACTGGGGTTGGACCATGGACCTTCAGGTTAGAGAGAAAAAAATAATTCGCTGAGCCACGAAACTGTCTACTGACAGGGTTGAAGTATTATGTTAACATATACTGGGGTTGGACCATGGACCTTCAGGTTAGAGAGAAAGGGATATAATTCGCTGAGCCATCGCAGCTTTTATACAGGGGTTTAAATAAGGGAACAAACGGGGTTTAACCTTAGGTTCTTTAATTGGTAGCCATCCCCTTTTAAAAACAATATTAAATTTAAAATTACGGGGGGGATAAAAAAAACATTAATTTCCCAAAAAAGAATTCTAGAAAGGGGTTTTTGATTTTGAAAAACTGGGGGGAATGGATTTTGGAAAACATTAATTTTAAAAACTGTTTTTAATTGGTTTTTTTTTAACAATCTGGGGGGTTACCAACCCTTGGGTTGAAAAAGTAAAATTCCAGCCCGCGTCTTCCCGCAGGGTTTAAGTAATGTTAACAAAAACGGGGGGGCCATACCCTTAGGTTAAAAAATATAATTGTTTTCCATTTCCCGAAAAAAACATTTTAAACAGTTTAAAAGAAAGGGTTCCCTAAGGGGTTTCCCCAAAAATCCAACTAAATTTACCTTTTTACGGGGATAAAAATAAAAATCCCCCAAATTTTCCTTAAAAAGTACTAAAAAATTTTAAATTAAAATTAGATTTTTTTTTCAAAAAAACGAAAGGGTTTTTTTAACAAACAAACAAACTCACCCTTTTAAAATTTTCTTGGGTTTCCTAAACAAATATTTTTGTTTAAAAAAAGTGGGAACAAAAAATATAGAATCCTTTTCAGAAAAAAAAAACAAACGTTTACAAGGTTAATGACCCGGGGGTTCAAAATCCCAATTATGTTTGGGGAAATTTAAACCCAAAAGTTCCCTTAACCAAACTAAAAAATTTTTTTAGAATTGATTTTTTTTTAAAAAAAACTTTTATAAAAAATACAAAATAATCTTTTTATTTTTTTTTACCCAAAAAAAAAAAAATTATTTTTGGTTTTAAAAAATTTCTTTGTGGGAAAACCTCTAGCAACTCCCCCATGCCACCAAAGGCTTCAAGTTATTGACCTCAAATAACCTTTTTATTTAAAAACCCCCCTTAAACCCAAACTAAAGAAAATTTAAACCAATTTCAAATATTCCTTTTTAAAATTATAAATAATTTTAAACCCCCAGTTTTAAATTAAAAAATCTTTAAACCCTTTTTTAAATTTTAGCAAGATTATGGCCTTTTTAAATTTTTAAAAGCAATCCTTGGGAAACCCCCCGATAAAAGTTTCCATTTTCAATTTAAAATTAATAAAACCCTAATTAACAAAATAAAAATATTCCAATAAAATTGTAACTTTTAAACCCTCGATTTTAAAAAATCTTTTAAAATTATTTTTTATATAAATAAAATAACCTTTTTGAATTTTAAAAGCCAAAACCGTTGGCTAGTAATTTAAATTTTTCGAAAAAAAAAAAAGTAACTTTAATTAAATAACCGAAATTTTTTAAATTTTAAAGGGGTAAAAAATTTTAAGTAATTTTTTTCACCAAATTTAAAAAATTCCAAAATGTGGTGATTAAATTTAAAAAAAAAAGTTTAAGAAAAATACAAAGGTTTACATGTGGTTTTTTAAAATTTTTTTCCAATTTAAAGGCTTTTTTTAAAAAAAAAAATTTCAAATAATTCTTTAAATTATTCTAACCAAAAAAAAGGAAATAACATACACTAACTCTCTAGAAATTACTTTCTTGTGGCAACCATACTTAAAACGAGTGAAACAATAATTTGTATAACATCGATTTAAACAGTTTTATGATAACAAATAAATAAATTTCAGTTATCTCAACGTGTTAAATAAATGTTTTGTTCCCTCGTTAAAATATTATCGACATGAAAGATCTATCTAGTAATAAGCAGATTAGCATGTGAAGCATCTAATATTTACTAAATTCTTATTTTTCACAGTTTTACTATAAATATAGTCCATTATGATCTGACGAATTCTTCTTTTCTTGCGTTCCCTAGCATTTGACCAGATTGTGAAACCTTGTTCCTAGACAATTTTTTCAAAAACATATTGGATATTGGGATAAAAATACAAATCTTCTCAAAGCGTATTGTTAAAATATTTCTTCAGATTAGACTGAAAGTCCACTGAGAGTCAACTACAGAAAGCTAAACGCAGCATGGAGATTATGCCTGAAGAATAATGGGAAGAATAGGATAATACATTCTGCTGATTATTCAGTAAGTGAAATATACTGTGAGCCGTCATGTACGAACCAGGTTCATGTGACTCGAGAGAAAAGGTTTATAGTACAAAATGTAGTAATATAAACGAGGCGATGCTGGAAAAGGTAAAAATTTTTAGAGTAATGGCGGAATTATCCCCCTTTACTGTTACAGTCTGGTAACCCTGGTCTATTCCTGCCGGTTTGGGAACTGCTATTGGCTGACATGCTGGAGGTAATAGGAGTTGCAATACGTCGGTGATTAGTCTAGAAACATTATTCGGACAGTTTTTCGAAGTTGGTTTTTTCACACAGCCCACTATTTGATTGGCATAACTGAAACAAACAGAATGAAAGGCATTAGTTTATATACTATTGTTCTAAAAGGTATAAAAATAAAATACCAAATCTCCCAAGGGTTTCAATTTTAAAATGAAAATGAGAAAATAATTATACCCAAAGTAAAAACCTACGTGATGTTTCATTGGTAGCAACTGACAAAAAGACGCCAATATACTTCCGTCTGGTGCTTGATAATTAAACACAATTTAAGTTGTTTACAACTTAGTTCCTCTGATGAATCTATGTCACGATCTTCTATGAACATGGCGAGTGCTTTCATTGACATTTGATCTTAATAAACCTAATCACCAACTACATAAAGATCCTCTAGTAAGCTATTTAAACAACTGATCTAATCAACTTACGTGCAGGCTATACCCATCAATGACTGTGCATTCAGCGCCTGACCCGTCGTCAATATTTTTGATTGTTTTTCGCCTTCAAACGCCGCTACTTTGGCATCAACACACATATCGGTTTCTTGTGCATCTTTAGTTAAACAAGCCGAGTTGGATTCGAGAACTGAAAATAGATCATCGTGTAATTATCAACAAATCAAACGGTATAACATGGGAAGGGGCAAGAAATGGGACGGGGCAAGAAAATGGGACGGGGCAAGACATGGGACAGGGTAAAACATGGGACAGGGTAAAACATGGGACAGGGTAAAACATGGGACAGGGTAAAACATGGGACAGGGTAAAACATGGGACAGGGTAAAACAAGGGACGGGGCAAGACATGGGACAGGGTAAAACATGGAACAGGGTAAATCATGGAACAGGGTAAAACATGGAACAGGGTAAAACATGGGACAGGGTAAGACATGGGACAGGGTAAAACTTGGAACGAGGCAACCATGAAACGAGGCAAGATATGCGACGAGAAAGCCAGGAAAATAATTCTGGGTATGATTGACTGTGCGGTGTGTGTCACCTGGGTATGATTGACTGTGCGGTGTGTGTCACCTAGTTGTTATTTGCTGCTTCTGATTTTAAAAGATTTGCATGCTTCGAAGATAAATTGTATAATCAGGTGTGAGAACAGATTATCAACCGTCACGAGTAATTCTAGACAGTCACATTGTCACTTCGCAAAGCAGATATGTCCGAAGTTCCCGAGTCGTTTGAGCAACATTCAGTTAATCGACAACTATAAAAAACTAAAAGAAGCTTTAAAATTATCTGAATATTCAGGTTCCCTAGGTCTAGTTTCAAATCGACAGCCCAACAGTAAATGTGGGGTGGAAGAATGATATACATACCATTGATGTTATCACAAAGTTTCTTGGCTGCCTTCTTCCAGCTTTCTGGATTAACTGTTAAACTCAGTTCCTGCATGGCATGATCTTTTGTAGCACAGGCAGTATAAATCTTTTCTATACAGTCAACAGCTCTTTGGAATTTTCCAGAACTGCAATATTCATGACGATAAAGTCGTATGTTAGTACAATGTATAAAAAATTATTCAACTCGGCCTTTTCATGGCCATCCTATAGTATATAAAATTGACCAGATACTGATATTGACGAGATACTGATATTGACAGATACTGATATTGACCAGATACTGATATTGACCAGATACTGATATTGACCAGATACTGATATTGACCAGATACTGATATTGACCAGATACTGATATTGGCCAGACTTAAATAAAGCTGGTACGTATGAGGTTGAATATCGCGATTTAACGTGGATTTGAAACAAAAGAAGTAAGTATTAGCGGTAAAATATTAACCAAGGGGAATAACTTGTATTATGAAATACCAAAATTGAAAGCCGTTCTCTGCTACTTATTTGTTAAGACTATTGCGGCAATCGAATTTAAACAAATCAATGACTCAATATGACACCTATTCTATCTCCTCCAGTTTTGCTGCTATTCGTCGAGATTTATGTTAAGAATTCAGTAATGCTGCTAAGAAGAAACATTAAGTTAAACTGCTGTCATGGTGACCTTCTTACTGTGATATAGTTTACAAAATTCAAGTCAAGGGAAGTAACTATAATAAAACATTCTTTTTTACAAAATACAAGGATGTGGCAGAATACAAAAGCCCCCTTTGTAACGATGACGTGGAAATATTGGAATTCATTTCAAATAAATCTGTTTATAAGCAGAAAACATATATGACCATTTTACTGAGCGGAATGAGAATATACATAATACTGTTGTTATTATTACTTACTCGCACAACTCTTTAGCTTCCTTGGGATCGGTGATGAATGTATGCTGTTTACCTCCTAAAGGATCTAGTCCTGATCTAGACATACAGGTTTCAATTTGTTCACCATGATCATCTGGACACGTACCTTCTTCTGCTGCCAGACATACCGCTACTAGAACTACTGAAATAATAATAATAATGATAATAAAAATGATAATGATAATGATAATAATGATAATAATAATAATAATAATAATAATAATAATAATTTTGAAGTTCCATGTCCTATGTATCTATAACACTAATATTTCAGATATATATTACAAATTCATACTGTAAATAATCGTGTTTTGTTTTATACATGTCAGTAAAAATAGTTAATAGTTGTATAAACTTACAACCTCTTCTTACACTTTTTCCACGACATCATCATTATAAAATACACATCCTACTTTACCTCTAATTATAACTGTATTTAATACATAATAAAATAAGATATCATGATGGTTTTAACTTGTTGATAAGTTGGTAATTAAAACAAGAAATGTTTGTAAAATATGGACGTAGTTTAATTTATAATAATACACGAACGAAATGCACGGTATAAAGTTAGGTCGCACTGTTCTGTAAACAGAAAGAGACAGTAATACTAAGCAAGTGAATTGTTTTTATATTATTTAAAGCACATAGCCAGAACCAATGTTACATTTATAATATTAATATTGAGTAAGATGTTGTTCTAGTCGCCACATCCCCACCCCTACACTTCATCTAACAATCTTCAAAAACTCCCATACCATGAAAGACGTATATCTTTTTATTCAAACAACGATATCTCGTATCCCCTTTGTTCAATCTGTAGAAGGTCATAATGTAATATGTAATGTTTTAATGTACTCTGATAACGATGAAATGAAAGTTAATATGTCTAACTGACGTAGTTGATAACGATGAAATGAAAGTTAATATGTCTAACTGACGTAGTTGATAACTATGAAATGAAAGTTAATATGTCTAACTGACGTAGTTGATAACGATGAAATGAAAGTTAATATGTCTAACTGACGTAGTTGATAACGATGAAATGAAAGTTAATATGTCTAACTGTCGTGGTGAACTCTGATATTTTATATATTATTTCTATTGTTGTCAATTATACACAGTCAAACTAATTAATAAAACATGCAAACGTTTGAATTCAATAAAATGCACAATATTCCGATCATATACTATATCTGACAATCGATAAGTCAATGTGTTACAATTCCCAGGGGTCAATTAGTTTAGTTTACTGACAGACTGGATGAATAAAACTAACAGGATGTCATATTGACAAATCTACGTATTACCATTTAATATTATTAGCTATGTGGACTCTCTGATGGTACCATTTAACATTAGTAGCTATGTGGACTCTCTGATAGTACCATTTAATATTATTAGCTATGTGGACTCTCTGATAGTACCATTTAATATTATTAGCTATGTGGACTCTCTGATATTACCATTTAATATTATTAGCTATGTGGACTCTCTGATGGTACCATTTAACATTAGTAGCTATGTGGACTCTCTGATAGTACCATTTAACAGTATTAGCTATGTGGACTCTCTGATAGTACCATTTAATATTATTAGCTATGTGGACTCTCTGATAGTACCATTTAATATTATTAGCTATGTGGACTCTCTGATAGTACCATTTAATATTATTAGCTATGTGGACTCTCTGATAGTACCATTTAATATTATTAGCTATGTGGACTCTCTGAAAAAATGTACCATCTTTTTAATATCGTATTAGCTATGTGGACTCTCTGATAGTACCATTTAATATTATTAGCTATGTGGACTCTCTGATATTGCCATTTAATATTATTAGCTATGTGGACTCTCTGATAGTATCATTTAATATTATTAGCTATGTGGACTCTCGGATAGTACCATTTAACATTATTAGCTATGTGGACTCTCTGTAAAAACATGATAAGCATCTTCGCATCTCTGAAAGATCCATTGAGTTGAAAACTTGAATACACCAAAATAACTTCGTGTACTTTGTGTACTCTGAAATCGTTTAGTAGACGTGTTTGATGATAGGTAAATGAGATCTATTTTATCAGAAATCATGCAGTGTAATTTACCTGCTTTTATTGTAACGAAAGTCATTAACAAGACCATTATCTGTCATCCATTGTATCATACGATACTTAAAATGTAACAGAAATTATTTAATGAAAAAGATTTACCTAGCATGCATTTTATTTAACTAGTGGTTATAACGAATAGTAATCGATAACCCCGGTAGACATTTAATGGAATCTGACAGTTTTTCTATCTTAGAGTAGCTAATCAGTTTTCAGATATCAGTTTGGCATCATACCATACAATACTAGATTCACTCTTATAAACCTCGCCAAATACATTCAAGTTTATAATGGTCGTTTATAATCTATTCAATGCTAAAATATATCTAGTAATTGACAGTAACGCCATGCATTGTACAGTGAGGTAAATTTTAACATTATCATTATATCTGTATATTTCCTACGTCTTTTAGGAGTTTATTTGTCGTTTTAAAGACGATGTTCTGTTTCATATAATAATATATCATGATATTTACAATGCGCCGGTACTGGTTCTATTCTATAAGAAGTCTGTTAGTTTAACTGGTTCTATTCTATAAGAAGTCTGTCTGTTAGTTTAACTGGTTCTATTCTATAAGAAGTCTGTCTGTTAGTTTAACTGGTTCTATTCTATAAGAAGTCTGTCTGTTAGTTTAACTGGTTCTATTCTATAAGAAGTCTGTCTGTTAGTTTAACTGGTTCTATTCTATAAGAAGTCTGTCTGTTAGTTTAACTGGTTCTATTATATAAGAAGTCTGTTAGTTTAACTGGTTCTATTCTATAAGAAGTCTGTCTGTTAGTTTAACTGGTTCTATTCTATAAGAAGTCTGTCTGTTAGTTTAACTGGTTCTATTCTATAAGAAGTCTGTTAGTTTAACTGGTTCTATTCTATAAGAAGTCTGTATGTTAGTTTAACTGGTTCTATTCTATAAGAAGTCTGTCTGTTAGTTTAACTGGTTCTATTCTATAAGAAGTCTGTCTGTTAGTTTAACTGGTTCTATTCTATAAGAAGTCTGTTAGTTTAACTGGTTCTATTCTATAAGAAGTCTGTCTGTTAGTTTAACTGGTTCTATTCTATAAGAAGTCTGTTAGTTTAACTGGTTCTATTCTATAAGAAGTCTGTCTGTTAGTTTAACTGGTTCTATTCTATAAGAAGTCTGTTAGTTTAACTGGTTCTATTCTATAAGAAGTCTGTCTGTTAGTTTAACTGGTTCTATTCTATAAGAAGTCTGTTAGTTTAACTGGTTCTATTCTATAAGAAGTCTGTCTGTTAGTTTAACTGGTTCTATTCTATAAGAAGTCTGTCTGTTAGTTTAACTGGTTCTATTCTATAAGAAGTCTGTCTGTTAGTTTAACTGGTTCTATTCTATAAGAAGTCTGTTAGTTTAACTGGTTCTATTCTATAAGAAGTCTGTCTGTTAGTTTAACTGGTTCTATTATATAAGAAGTCTGTTAGTTTAACTGGTTCTATTCTATAAGAAGTCTGTCTGTTAGTTTAACTGGTTCTATTCTATAAGAAGTCTGTTAGTTTAACTGGTTCTATTCTATAAGAAGTCTGTCTGTTAGTTTAACTGGTTCTATTCTATAAGAAGTCTGTTAGTTTAACTGGTTCTATTCTATAAGAAGTCTGTTAGTTTAACTGGTTCTATTCTATAAGAAGTCTGTTAGTTTAACTGGTTCTATTCTATAAGAAGTCTGTCTGTTAGTTTAACTGGTTCTATTCTATAAGAAGTCTGTTAGTTTAACTGGTTCTATTCTATAAGAAGTCTGTCTGTTAGTTTAACTGGTTCTATTCTATAAGAAGTCTGTTAGTTTAACTGGTTCTATTCTATAAGAAGTCTGTTAGTTTAACTGGTTCTATTCTATAAGAAGTCTGTCTGTTAGTTTAACTGGTTCTATTCTATAAGAAGTCTGTTAGTTTAACTGGTTCTATTCTATAAGAAGTCTGTCTGTTAGTTTAACTGGTTCTATTCTATAAGAAGTCTGTCTGTTAGTTTAACTGGTTCTATTCTATAAGAAGTCTGTCTGTTAGTTTAACTGGTTCTATTCTATAAGAAGTCTGTTAGTTTAACTGGTTCTATTCTATAAGAAGTCTGTATGTTAGTTTAACTGGTTCTATTCTATAAGAAGTCTGTCTGTTAGTTTAACTGGTACTATTCTATAAGAAGTCTGTCTGTTAGTTTAACTGGTACTATTCTATAAGAAGTCTGTCTGTTAGTTTAACTGGTTCTATTCTATAAGAAGTCTGTCTGTTAGTTTAACTGGTTCTATTCTATAAGAAGTCTGTCTGTTAGTTTAACTGGTTCTATTCTATAAGAAGTCTGTTAGTTTAACTGGTTCTATTCTATAAGAAGTCTGTCTGTTAGTTTAACTGGTTCTATTCTATAAGAAGTCTGTCTGTTAGTTTAACTGGTTCTATTCTATAAGAAGTCTGTTAGTTTAACTGGTTCTATTCTATAAGAAGTCTGTCTGTTAGTTTAACTGGTTCTATTCTATAAGAAGTCTGTTAGTTTAACTGGTTCTATTCTATAAGAAGTCTGTTAGTTTAACTGGTTCTATTCTATAAGAAGTCTGTCTGTTAGTTTAACTGGTTCTATTCTATAAGAAGTCTGTTAGTTTAACTGGTTCTATTCTATAAGAAGTCTGTTAGTTTAACTGGTTCTATTCTATAAGAAGTCTGTCTGTTAGTTTAACTGGTTCTATTCTATAAGAAGTCTGTCTGTTAGTTTAACTGGTTCTATTCTATAAGAAGTCTGTCTGTTAGTTTAACTGGTTCTATTCTATAAGAAGTCTGTCTGTTAGTTTAACTGGTTCTATTCTATAAGAAGTACTGTTAGTTTAACTGGTTCTATTCTATAAGAAGTCTGTCTGTTAGTTTAACTGGTTCTATTCTATAAGAAGTCTGTCTGTTAGTTTAACTGGTTCTATTCTATAAGAAGTCTGTTAGTTTAACTGGTTCTATTCTATAAGAAGTCTGTCTGTTAGTTTAACTGGTTCTATTCTATAAGAAGTCTGTCTGTTAGTTTAACTGGTTGTGTTCTATAAGAAGTCTGTCTGTTAGTTTAACTGGTTCTATTCTATAAGAAGTCTGTCTGTTAGTTTAATGAAGAAGTATTTAATATTAAACTGATGGTTGTTATCAACTCTCTAATGAGAGAAAATGTTTAGAAAAGAAACAGTCTTTTGCCTCCGGCTATAACATCTCTTACTTCTATAACACTGTATAATTATTACATATAATATAGTTACAATGTATCTAACATCAAACGGACACAATCAAAACATCATATTCCTATGTCAGTCTTCTTAAAAAAATAACAAGGGAGGTAACCTGTACATGTACCTAATTGATGTAAAATTTAGAAACTAGTACGAAACAAGACTCGATTTGATTATTATCATTTTCTTGTATAACATGCTGTATGTAAATATATATATATATATTTTAATATTTTATTCATTCATATATATATATATTTAAAACTCAGAACTAAGTTCATGGATACAATAAATCATCTATGATTATGTTCCGTTAGTAGCTTGGGGATCATTTCGTGCTAATACAGATGACTTGGGATTGTAGCATCGTTCTGGTTCTGGTGTGGACTAGTAGGTCTGTATATTGATATACAACAGTCTATAATATCATATAGAGAAACTGGTGTCGAGGAGTAGGTCTGTATATTGATATACAACAGTCTATAATATCATATAGAGAAACTGGTGTCGAGGAGTAGGTCTATATATTAATATACAACAGTCTATAATATTATATAGAGAAACTGGTGTCGAGGAGTAGGTCGATATATTAACATACAACAGTCTATAATATCATATAGAGAAACTGGTGTCGAGGAGTAGGTCTATATATTAATATACAACAGTCTATAATATCATATAGAGAAACTGGTGTCGAGGAGTAGGTCTATATACTAATATACAACAGTCTATAATATTATATAGAGAAACTGGTGTCGAGGAGTAGGTCGATATATTAATATACAACAGTCTATAATATCATATAGAGAAACTGGTGTCGAGGAGTAGGTCTATATACTAATATACAACAGTCTATAATATCATATAGAGAAACTGGTGTCGAGGAGTAGGTCTGTATACTAATATACAACAGTCTATAATATCATATAGAGAAACTGGTGTCGAGGAGTAGGTCGATATATTAATATACAACAGTCTATAATATTATATAGAGAAACTGGTGTCGAGGAGTAGGTCTATATACTAATATACAACAGTCTATAATATTATATAGAGAAACTGGTGTCGAGGAGTAGGTCTGTATATTAATATACAACAGTCTATAATATCATATAGAGAAACTGGTGTCGAGGAGTAGGTCTATATACTAATATACAACAGTCTATAATATCATATAGAGAAACTGGTGTCGAGGAGTAGGTCTATATACTAATATACAACAGTCTATAATATCATATAGAGAAACTGGTGTCGAGGAGTAGGTCTATATACTAATATACAACAGTCTATAATATCATATAGAGAAACTGGTGTCGAGGAGTAGGTCGATATATTAATATACAACAGTCGATAATATTATATAGAGAAACTGGTGTCGAGGAGTAGGTCTATATACTAATATACAACAGTCTATAATATCATATAGAGAAACTGGTGTCGAGGAGTAGGTCTGTATATTAATATACAACAGTCTATAATATTATATAGAGAAACTGGTGTCGAGGAGTAGGTCTATATACTAATATACAACAGTCTATAATATCATATAGAGAAACTGGTGTCGAGGAGTAGGTCTATATACTAATATACAACAGTCTATAATATCATATAGAGAAAACTGGTGTCGAGGAGTAGGTCTGTATACTAATATACAACAGTCTATAATATCATATAGAGAAACTGGTGTCGAGGAGTAGGTCTATATACTAATATACAACAGTCTATAATATTATATAGAGAAACTGGTGTCGAGGAGTAGGTCTATATACTAATATACAACAGTCTATAATATTATATAGAGAAACTGGTGTCGAGGAGTAGGTCTATATACTAATATACAACAGTCTATAATATCATATAGAGAAACTGGTGTCCGAGGAGTAGGTCGATATATTAATATACAACAGTCTATAATATCATATAGAGAAACTGGTGTCGAGGAGTAGGTCTATATATTAATATACAACAGTCTATAATATTATATAGAGAACTGGTGTCGAGGAGTAGGTCTATATACTAATATACAACAGTCTATAATATCATATAGAGAAACTGGTGTCGAGGAGTAGGTCTGTATATTAATATACAACAGTCTATAATATCATATAGAGAAACTGGTGTCGAGGAGTAGGTCTGTATATTAATATACAACAGTCTATAATATCATATAGAGAAACTGGTGTCGAGGAGTAGGTCTATATACTAATATACAACAGTCTATAATATTATATAGAGAAACTGGTGTCGAGGAGTAGGTCGATATATTAATATACAACAGTCTATAATATCATATAGAGAAACTAATGTCGAGGGATTGAAAATAATTATACCAAGTATTGGCCAAGTTTATCCCACTGGACGAAAATATTTATCATGAATAACATGCATGTATAATGAATAACGACCGTAACACCGGGTCATCCATTATTCTTACTAGAGAATTCAGGCCCGTGAAATGTATGTATACATACATAGTATACTCATACAGCATGTTTAACATGTGAATGTATAACCGAACGTTAAGATTTTAACTCCAATATTACCCGGTTATTTGACCAATATACTGTTTGTAACTATAGTGGAATAATAGGCCCTATGTTTAACTCTAGCAGCTAAACACATTCTAAAGCTATATTGGATTTGGTTTTGTTAGATCCATTGTCACATTTAAAACACAGACAATTTTGTTGTTTGGTTTAAATAGATCTGATTAGTATAAGTACATATAGACCCCCCCCCCCCACACACACACACTTCCCCCCAACCTACTGTAAATATATACTATAGGCACTTGCATCCCTAATGTATTAAATATAGCTTGATAATATTGTTTATTTCATATTTTTATTTACATACCAATCAACAAATGACTCGCCTGGTGAACCCAGCATTCAGCAACCCAGTATCATGTGTAAGCTGACGCCAGCTCTGCATTGCAATGGGACGGTCGATATAGATAACATTGCTGTTCTGGGATTTTTATCATAGTCCGTATCCCATAATCCATGCACAAAACCAAACCCAACCCTTGCTCATGAAAATATATCAAAAGAAAATGATCTTAATATTACGCTGCTTTGTTTACTTTCCAGAGTCGAAAAGACGGTTGATGTTTAGTTTTTGTGTATGTAGTTTTTGTGTATGTTGTACAGAAACTGAGTTCAAACTATATACCTAGAGAGTACCGTAAATTACAACTACAGTACAACTACTGTATGTCTATCATAATATTGATGCTAGACAGTGTACTAGTCTTTCATACTATCATTATAACAATATTTAACACACTTCTTAACAATTATTATATTAATCTACGTTTAATTTATCGTCTAGATGTTTAATTACTATCATACTTGTATTTCCTGTAACACTAACATTATATTACAAGAGAAACTACAGTCAGTCAACACACCTCGTATGCCTTCTGATCAAATCGAAGAGGAAACCAGGACGAGGCTCAACACGAGGTTAATATATGATAGAGATGAACAATGATGAGCAGAGATCATGCACGTGCATTGCACATCCTTAATAGAACAACATACAATACTTACTGTTTAATAACACTAGAATTCCGGATTTCTCCATTTCCATGCCGATAATTCACGATCTCCTATGAATTCTGATAATGTCAGGCGGAAGCTAGAGAAATGCCGGGTGATTTTTATTCACGTCTGATTCGTCAGAAGCAGACGATCGATTGTGAAGTCTCGAATACCAAGACGCTTCCATCAGGTATTAATTTATCGCGAGTTATTGATTAGATAAGGTTCAATGATTTTACACGTTGAACGCAAGAGATCTTTATTGACTCATTCCGACTTTTAGTTGATTATAATTGCTAGAAGCACAAAATTAAAACTACCAACATCAAGGCCCTAACTACAAATCAATTGAACAAGAAAAACAGACAAATGACAGAAGCAATTCACATAAGAAGAACCCAACCACAACTTAATAGGGATACAGGAGTCTTCATCTCACATGCCTATGATCCCCTTATCATGTAATGACTTCCACTTAATTGTCATGCCTAATCAGCTGTCTTGTGTAATTAAGCTAATTAATGTTTTACTTTCATCAGTAGTTTTCTTCTTAATTAGTTAGGTTTTGTTTATATTGTCACCCTTTGAAAGGCTTCACCTGTTAACTTTTAATTATCACCATGTGCTATATATATTCCCCTCTTCTCTGTTATTTTGTATCATTGCTCGATTCTGGGTATTATCCATCAGCATGGAGTACAGGCAGTATAGTGCCGGTTTTTAAGAAAGGTGATGTGTATGACCCAGATTGTTATAGAGGAATCACCATTGTAAGTTGCATGGGTAAATTATTCACCTCGATATTGAATACTAGACTCCTTTCTTTTGATGACATTTACAAAATTATTCCATCCTCACAATTTGGCTTCCGGAAAAACATGAGTACAACAGACGCAATATTTGTCTTACAATCTCTAATAAACAGAACTCTAAAGTCAAGAAAACGTTTATATTGCTGCTTTGTGGACTACAGTAAATGTTTTGACTTAATCAATCGCTCCTTTCTTTGGTACAAATTAATCAAATCTGGAATTAATGGTAAAATATTGACGATTATACGTTCCCTCTATAACAATGTTAAATGTTGTGTTAAACTGAATTCTAGTTTATCTGATTTATTTTCTTGTTCTACTGGTCTGTTCCAGGGAGAAATTTTATCACCGCTACTTTTTTCTATATATGTAAATGACATAGAATCACATTTAAAATTAGACAACTGCAATTCTATCTCACTTTTTTACCTCAATTTATACCTTTTAATGTATGCAGACGATAAGGCACTTTTCTCAGAAACCCCAGAGGGCCTTCAAGACCTTTTAGATTCTTTAGAGAAATACACAAATAAATGGGATTTAACGGTAAACACCTCCAAAACTAAGATTGTCATCTTCCGTAACGGTGGTAAAATTTCTGACAGGGAAAAAGGGTTTTTTTAATGGTACCAAATTAGAATGTGTAAATAGTTTTAATTACCTTGGATTATTGTTACATTTTAATGGAAAGTTCTCTAAAACACAATCAAATCTAGCAAATCAAGGTCGTAAAGCTCTATTCTCGGTCTTAAAGACATGCAGAGAAAATTATTTTAACATAAAATCCTGTTTAAACGCATTTGATATATATGTCTCCAGTATTTTAAATTATGGTTGTGAAGTGTGGGGTTTTCATAAGGGTCTTGACATAGAAAAATTACATATGTATTTTTTAAAAAATATCCTTAAGGTTAAGCAGTCGACGAATCACGATATGGTCTTATATGAAACTGGTAGATACCCTTTATACATAATAAGAAAAATCAGAATTTTTAAATACTATATAAAAATGATGACAACAGAAAATGAGCTATTGAAATGTTGTTTACACGATATGATTACTTACAATGATGTATGGATTTCTAACATAAAAGATGAGTTAAACATTATTGGCCTAGGTGATATGTTTTATAATGTAAATAAAGTTTCGTTTTCTATTTTTAAACAGCGAATATATGATATTTTTCAGCAATCATGTTATGAAAACATAAGTAATTTATCTAAAGGATTTTATTATCAGCATATTGTATCTGAATTCAAGCTCCAAGATTATCTTTTAAAACCTTTAAGTTATAACCACAAAAATTATATAACTAGATTCCGCCTGTCATCCCATAAACTATTTATTGAAACAGGAAGATACACTAATATTCCCCGAGATGAGAGAATTTGTAAGCTATGTGAAGGTAGGGACATTGAAGACGAATATCATCATATTCTATTATGTACATTATTTGATGATTTACGCCATAAATATATTAAGAAATATTATTTTACCAAACCAAGTGTTCTAAAATTTATTCAGTTAATTTCTACAAATAATGTAAAAGACTTGCGAAATTTGGGAAGGTTTTTGTCGAATTCTGAGAAAAGACGGTCTGAAAATATATTTTCAACTAACTTAACTAATTAATTGATTACCACTCTCTATTGTATATCATTTTAAATTCTTGTTTGTATTACTCTCAATGTTATATATATGTATATAGTATTTTGAATTTATGTTTATATGTATTTTGTATATGTGTTTACCGATGAGTTGTTTACTCAAGGTTAATAAAGAACTGAACTGAACTGATAAAGACGGGAGCATCCTCGTTGAAACGTCGCAAAATATTTAATAAAGCAGTTGTTATCCATATAACACCAGTTTTGATAAATGTATATAGTAATATAATATATATTATGATACTGATAATCTATCTATCAATATAGATGTATATAGTAATATAATATATATTATGATACTGATAATCTATCTATCAATAAAGATGTATATAGTAATATAATATATATTATGATACTGATAATCTATCTATCAATATAGATGTTTATAGTAATATAATATATATTATGATACTGATAATCTATCTATCAATATAGATGTATATAGTAATATAATATATATTATGATACTGATAATCTATCTATCAATAAAGATGTATATAGTAATATAATATATATTATGATACTGATAATCTATCTATCAATATAGATGTATATAGTAATATAATATATATTATGATGCTGATAATCTATCTATCAATAAAGATGTATATAGTAATATAATATATATTATGATACTGATAATCTATCTATCAAAAAAGATGTATATAGTGATATAATATATATTATGATACTGATAATCTATCTATCAATAAAGATGTATATAGTAATATAATATATATTATGATACTGATAATCTATCTATCAATAAAGATGTATATAGTAATATAATATATATTATGATGCTGATAATCTATCTATCAATAAAGATGTATGTAGTAATATAATATATATTATGATACTGATAATCTATCTATCAATAAAGATGTATATAGTAATATAATATATATTTTGATACTGATAATCTATCTATCAATAAAGATGTATATAGTAATATAATATATATTATGATACTGATAATCTATCTATCAATAAAGATGTATATAGTAATATAATATATATTATGATACTGATAATCTATCAATAAAGATGTTTATAGTATATAAATATATTTTTATGAAAAAACTTTTTTTTTTAAAAAAAAATCTTAAACTATCAATAAAGATGTATATAGTAATATAATATATATTATGATACTGATAAATCTATCAATAAAGATGTATATAGTAATATAATATATATTATGATAATGATAATCTTTCTATCAATAAAGATGTATATAGTAATATAATATATATTATGATCTGATAATCTATCTATCAATAAAGATGTATATAGTAATATAATATATATTATGATTGATAATCTTCTATCAATAAAGATGTATATAGTAATATATATATATTATGATCTGATAATCTATCTATCAATAAAGATGTATATAGTAATATAATATATATTATGATCTGATAATTATCTATCAATAAGATGTATATAGTAATATAAAATATATTATGATACTGATAATCTATCAATAAAGATGTATATAGTAATATAATATAATTATGATACTGATAATTATCTATCAATAAAGATGTATATAGTAATATAATATATATTATGATACTGATAAATCTATCAATAAAGATGTATATAGTAATATAATATAATTATGATACTGATAATCTATCTATCAATAAAGATGTATATAGTAAATAATATATATATGATACTGATAATCTATCTATCAATAAAGATGTATATAGTAATATAATATATATTATGATATTTATAATCTATCTATCAATAAAGATGTATATAGTAATATAATATATATTTTGATACTGATAATCTATCTATCAATAAGATGTATATAGTAATATAATATAATTATGATATGATAATCTATCAATAAAGATGTATATAGTAATATAATATATATTATGATCTGATAATCTATCTATCAATAAAGATGTATATAGTAATATAATATAATTATGATACTGATAAATCTATCAATAAGATGTATATAGTAATATAATATATATTATGATTGATAATCTATCTATCAATAAAAGATTGTTTTTATAATTTTTGAATTAAACAATATAGATGTATATAGTAAAATAATTATATTTAATGTAATTTTCCAAAAAATGAAAATTAAAAATTTTTTTGAAATTTTTTTAAAAATTTTGAAATTTTAATTTGGAAACATTACAAAAAAAGGGTTTAAATTTTTGATTAAATTTTTAAAAATTTTTGTTTTAAAAGGGGGAAAATTTAAAGTTTTTTGTTTTTTAAAGGAGAAATTTTTGGCAAAATAAAAAGCCTAAATTTAAAACCTTTAAACATGTTTTTTTGGGAATATTTCCCAATGGAACCGATATTGGCTAAAATAAAAAATAAATATTTCTGTTTTGGAAATTCAACCAAAAACCTGATATAAATGATAAAATAAAAAAGTAATACCTGGAAAATTACATTCCCCAAATTTAGGGGATAAAAAATTTAAAGGTTATTCAATTACCAGGTTAATTTTAAACAAGGGTTTTTTTTTGTACAGGCAAAGACAGCACTTTATGATCTAAATGTCAAATCTCAAAAACTAAACTTAGCCATCGACACGCGATTAGAACTCTTCGAAAAAATAATTAAACCAATATTAACTTGAAGTGAAATCTGGGGGTTATGCGATTCAAACCAGATTGAAAAATTCTATAGAAGTTTCCTTAGGAATTTATTGTCAATAAATACTAGAACTGCTAACTGTATGCTATATGGTGAAACTGGAACTTATCCAATCCAGATTACAATTGATGTCAATATGGTCATGTTTTGTGTCAGATTAATTCAAGGAATGTCAGGTAAAATATCATACACCATTCTAGCTCTTATTATGCAATTGTGTAATAATGAAATTTTTAAATCTAAGTGGCTTTGCAAAATCAAATCAATATTAGATAATTGTGGCTTATCCTTTGTCTGGTATAATTTTAACAACGTTAATCCTAAGTGGATAAAAACTGAGCTTAAACGTCGTTTATGTGATATTTACAAACAAAACTGGACTATTGAAATCTTTTCTAATAGTTTATGTTTGAATTACAGATTGATGAAATCTTATCACAATTTTGAATCATATTTAACTAAACTTTCTTTCAAAGAGCGATCTATTATGTGTAGATTTAGGTGTGAGTCAAATTGCCTTCCATACGCAAAGAATAGATTCACACAGGATACAAATATAATCTGTTCATTATGTGGCAGTGACTGCCCTGATGAGTATCATTATGTGCTGATTTGTCAGACCTTGAATAATGAACGTAAATTGTATATCAAACCCTATTATTATACTAAACCAAATACTGATAAATATAACCAATTATTCACTGGCTCTAGTAAAAGACAACTTTCAAACTTGGCTAAATTCATGCAATTGATAATTAGTCATTTATGATCCTTTTTTGCATTTATTAATGTTATTATAATTTTTAATTTTTTGTACTGTCGCCATCTCATCTAATTGATAACATTGTTAAACATGTTTGTATTTCTCATTTACCTCTTAACAGGGGTCGTATAAGAGAATAAACTATCTATCTATATATAATATGTTATTACCTAGAACCTATGATTGTCTAATCAATTAATTAGCAGTAATGGATAGTTTTTATCCTTTGTTTTGTTAATTTATTTTGTCTTTAATTATATACTTGTTAACCTTTTCATTTTTATACACTGCTTAAAAGACCAGAGAACGCTGGTTGAAACGTCGCTCAAATAAAGTTAGTAAATGTATTTCATTAGAATTTGTTTATTTTATCCTGACAATCATTTAGAAAACCTCTCTTTAAACCAGGGGATACCCGACAATCATTTAGAAAACCTCTCTATTAGCCGGGCATCCTGACAATCATTTAGAAAACCTCTCTATTAGCCGGGCATCCTGACAATCATTTAGAAAACCTCTCTATTAGCTAGGCATCCTGACAATCATTTAGAAAACCTCTCTATTAGCTAGGCATCCTGACAATCATTTAGAAAACCTCTCTATTAGCCAGGCATCCTGACAATCATTTAGAAAACCTCTCTATTAGCCGGGCATCCTGACAATCATTTAGAAAACCTCTCTATTAGCCGGGCATCCTGACAATCATTTAGAAAACCTCTCTATTAGCCGGGCATCCTGACAATCATTTAGAAAACCACTCTATTAGCCGGGCATCCTGACAATCATTTAGAAAACCTCTATATTAGCCGGGAATCCTGACAATCATTTAGAAAACCTCTCTATTAGCCGGGCATCCTGACAATCATTTAGAAAACCTCTCTATTAGCCAGGCATCCTGACAATCATTTAGAAAACCTCTCTATTAGCCGGGCATCCTGGGATATAAGTACGTGTAAAGAGATGGTAAAAGCAATAGCAAAGCTGTATTGGAATAAATTCTGGTTCTGTTGATGTCTTTGATTAACAAGGTATTTTACATCTAGTCGTATTTTAAGAACATATTTGACTGTGTATATTTCGGTATTAATATTTTATCTTCCCATTAAATACGGTGTATTTGTTATAAAGTAAATACATGACTTACTGTGTAACAGGCAGCCTAAGGCGGAGGGGGGGGGCAAAATATCATAATTTATAACTGTCTATTTTCAGGGATCAAGCATGCTTGGTGGAGTTGAGAAAATCAAACTAACCGTGTATCGGTTTCATGCTCCATTCACAACGATTTCGAAAAATACTCCGGGAATGTCCAGTCTATGTAGCGTCTTGATAATCGAGTCGTGGCTGTATTTGATTATTTACATTATGACCGAACTGTAATGAGTTAATGAATACCGAGTCTGAAACTGACTGTTGTCATACAAATACTATTTATTTATCCCCAGATCATCAGACTTTATACAGACCCTTGTTCAGAGAAACAAGTTGGATAAAACACCAATAATAATAATATTTCTATTCATTTGGATTTAGTGAATTAATTACTCTAATAATTGTATTTGAAGAACTTAATCTTTCTTTTCATAATGTTTCGATATATTGGTATCATAATGTTTTGATATATTGGTATCATAATATTTTGATATATTGGTATCATAATTTTGATATATTGGTATCATAATTTTTGATATATTGGTTCATAATGTTTTGATATATTGGTATCATAATGTTTTGATAATTGGTATCATAATATTTTGATATATTGGTATCATAATGTTTTGATATATTGGTATCATAATGTTTTGATATATTGGTATCATAATGTTTTGATATATTGGTATCATAATGTTTTGATATATTGGTATCATAATATTTTGATATCTATTGGATATATATTACTTTATACAGGAAAAAATCAGACATTCACTGGATTAGCAAAATTTTGTCGGATTAGCAAAATATTGTCGGATTAGCAAAATATTGTCGGATTATCAAAATTTTATTGGATTAGCAAAATATTGTCGGATTAGAGAGTTTTCAGATTTTCTAGATAATATATATAATCTTTAAATGACATTTAGAAGTAGATAGAACATTAAACAAATAAGATAACTTTTATAGATATACTACTCCTTCCTTTAATTTTTGCAACGTTTCAATTCACATACAGGAATCTTTATCATTATTGTTTGTGCTTGATAAAGATTCTAAGCTATTGCATTGAAACGTTGCAACTTATTTGTTTAATGATAATTTTTTTTTTGCAATTTTTACAACATTCTTCATTTTTTCTGCCTCTTTCAGGAGTATTGCGAAATTTTTATTAAAATTTGATTTTCAGTTTTAATCTGTTTTAAATTTTAAATTTTGTGTTATTAGTTTGTTTTGCCTATTTTGTTTTTAGCCCATCTTGGGTTACAACCATTCTGTGATATTGTTTTTAGAATTGTTTTGTTGCCCTTTTTGGGGTTTCTGTGATAATTTTTTATTTTAAATCTACTGACTTTCTAGTTTTAATTTTTGTTTTTATTTTAAATCGTATTCAAGTGCTATATGGCCCGTTTTGGTGCTGATGCACTTTAATACATTTCATTTCATTTCATTTCTCCTCTAATCCAGACTCTGACCACAACAACATTTTATACTATTGATTGTATATTTAGTCCGAGCTTTTTTTAAGAAACTCCCTTTCTTCCTTCCTTCAGGGTTTTTTACATGTCTATTTTTGACATTTAATTGGCGGAAATTTATTTCTAAAAATAGTGATTTTGTGTTCAGTGACAGTCAAACGTGTGTTGATAAAATGTAGTGGATCACTTTTCATGGTCATGCTATATTGAAATTTTGTACAGGAAGTAAGTATTGGCCAGGCTTTCATGTGACATATTGGAAAGTTTTCAACGAGATTTCTGGAAAAAAGCTATAGAAGGTTAAACTGTCGTGATTTAACATTGGAAAAGATGGCAAATGAATTGGTGGACCGAGTCCATCCTAGCACACTGTTACTAGCAGGATTATCTCCCATATCTGGATAGATTCTGATTAATTTTATCTTGTTTCATACGATGAAGACATTTTAGATTTATGAGGTATGACATATGACGTCAATAATATTGAACAATGTAAAGATCAGACTAGATTCCTTGTCGTATCTAGAACTTCCAGGACCATAAATTATAAAAGGTGGAAAATGTCTTCATTATAATAAGAGATTATTTATTTTAAATGGGTAAGAATTACGTACCATAAACATGGATGTGGACACCATTCTCAGCTCAGCAATTAAAATTTACCAAACCCAGCCTGCCTCAGTCTGTCCCCTCCACCACCCTTTAACCCATCCCTCCTCTCTCTACCCCATCCCTCCTCACTATACCCTAATCTTCCACACTATACACCACCCTTCCTACTACCTCTCACCACCCATTCTCCCTTTCTGGCACCACTCTTCCACCCTCTAACTCACCCCTCCTCATCACTCTACCGCACCCCCTTCCCTTCCTCTATCCCCCTCCCCCACCTTCTACCCCACCCTGGGTGATTTATATTGCTTTTAATATGCACAGAGACGAATGTTTAAAATGTTGTATCATGAGTGTTGTTTTTAAATTTATTTGTATAGATTATAACATGTACTAACTTTCGGTCATCTATTTACCGTGTCAAGATAATAATCTTCAATCACCTTGTTATACATCTACCTCATATTAAATACTCCATAAAACTCATTGAAATAGGCCCCGTTAGTCACGACCATATATATACAATCGAAACTGTTCGTTAGTTTAAGTTTGAATATGTTTTCTGATAAGTTTTCTCCTTTTGAAATTAAACGATTTCCATTCTACCCTTCAACTTATTGTCTTTTTACATAAATCAACGCTTCTGCTCTGATTATTATAAATTACACAATGTAATAATTGGAATATTTACGTTCTACTTCTCTGTAACTGATTGTGCCGTAAATCGATATCGGCGTATTGTTAAGGGACCTATAACGTACACAGTTTGGCCCGGCTTTATTTTCCCATCCAAAGACTAAATACTTTTTTAAATCACACATCCGACCTGCATCACTGACAGGGGTAAATTGGGTTGAACACTGTGAAGGTATACATTGGGCGGGAATGAATACTTACCTAGAGATCTTATTTTTACCCTTTTGTAATGAAGATATTATTATTATTATTAGTATTATTCCTACCAGGGGATGCCGGCCCCTTACCATGAATCTTCACTCAATAACAAAAAAACAAAGAGTGAAGAATGTAGTTTTATAGCCTTTATTTTAAATGACAAGGGGTGATATCTCCAAATCACGTGATGTAAGTTAGGGATCAAGTGTAAGGTTAACCCCTAGGCCCCGGACAGATAATATTACAGTTGAAATAGTTGACATTATTATAAGGGGTGAGTAGATTTAACATTGGTTTAACACTTCTATCTTCTTTCAAAACAGCACCGAGGATAACATGTTCCTAGATTACCATTTAAAAACAAGGTATTTCAATAGATTCATGATATCGCGTCCAGCTTCGAAAAAAGTAAAAAGCATAATAAGTAATCGACTTTTGAAATGTATGTAAACCAGGTATTTAGACGATAGTCCTATAGGGAGACTTTAAAGTTGTCATCTCTTATATTTCAGATCCTAGTTAAGTATATTTCGAGAGAGAAATGTGTACACGTTGAGAAGTTTATATATAAGATGAAGTCAGGTGTTTCGTTTACAGGTATGGTTACTATTCACTTATAGTATTTACTAAAACTGTCTTTAACTCTCCATAGGATCAACTGTTGTTGAACTTACTGTCTTTGTTTGTCCCCTTGTCCCCGAGTGTTCAACAACACCATAAACAAACCAGGAAATAAACAGAATAGCTTAAAGACATATTGCGCCTTAGAATGAGTGTAAGATTTACTTTTTACACTTGGCCAACAACATCACAATACTCGTCAATACTTTTAAATGTTATTCAAAGATTAGACTAGTACCAAAATTTTCTTTTAACTATAATATTACAGATACTTGCTAGTCAACTAGTACCAATATTCTCTATTAACTATAATATTACAGATACTTGCTAGTCAACTAGTACCAAAATTCTCTATTAACTATAATATTACAGGTACTTGCTAGTCAACTAGTACCAATATTCTCTATTAACTATAATATTACAGGTACTTGCTAGTCAACTAGTACCAATATTCTCTATTAACTATAATATTACAGGTACTTGCTAGTCGACTAGTATCAATATTCTCTATTAACTATAATATTACAGGTACTTGCTAGTCAACTAGTACCAATATTCTCTATTAACTATAATATTACAGGTACTTGCTAGTCAACTAGTACCAATATTCTCTATTAACTATAATATTACAGGTACTTGCTAGTCAACTAGTACCAATATTCTCTATTAACTATAATATTACAGATACTTGCTAGTCAACTAGTACCAATATTCTCTATTAACTATAATATTACAGGTACTTGCTAGTCGACTAGTACCAATATTCTCTATTAACTATAATATTACAGGTACTTGCTAGTCAACTAGTACCAATATTCTCTATTAACTATAATATTACAGGTACTTGCTAGTCAAATAGTACCCAAAATTTTCTATTAACTATAATATTACAGATACTTGCTAGTCAAATAGTACCCAAAATTCTCTATTAACTTAAAATTTCAGATACTTGATAGTCGACTAGTACCAATATTCTCTATTAACTATAATATTACAGGTACTTGCTAGTCAACTAGTACCAATATTCTCTATTAACTATAATATTACAGGTACTTGCTAGTCAACTAGTACCAATATTCTCTATTAACTATAATATTACAGGTACTTGCTAGTCAACTAGTACCAATATTCTCTATTAACTATAATATTACAGATACTTGCTAGTCAAATAGTACCCAAAATTCTCTATTAACTATAATATTACAGATACTTGCTAGTCAAATAGTACCCAAAATTTTTCTATTAACTATAATATTACAGATACTTGCTAGTCAACTAGTACCAATATTCTCTATTAACTATAATATTACAGATACTTGCTAGTCAACTAGTATCAATATTCTCTATTAACTATAATATTACAGATACTTGCTAGTCGACTAGTATCAATATTCTCTATTAACTATAATATTACAGATACTTGCTAGTCAACTAGTACCAATATTCTCTATTAACTATAATATTACAGGGGACTTGCTAGTTGACTAGTACCCAAAATTCTCTATTAACTATAATATTACAGGGGACTTGCTAGTTGACTAGTACCCAAAATTCTCTATTAACTATAATATTACAGGTACTTGCTAGTCAACTAGTACCCAAAATTCTCTATTAACTATAATATTACAGGGGACTTGCTAGTCAAATAGTACCAATATTCTCTATTTAAATATAATATTACAGGGGACTTGCTAGTCGACTAGTACCAATATTCTCTATTAACTATAATATTACAGGGGACTTGCTAGTCGACTAGTACCCAAAATTCTCTATTAACTATAATATTCAGATACTTGCTAGTCAAATAGTACCAATATTCTCTATTAACTATAATATTACAGGTACTTGCTAGTCAACTAGTACCAATATTCTCTATTAACTATAATATTACAGGTACTTGCTAGTCAACTAGTACCAATATTCTCTATTAACTATAATATTACAGGTACTTGCTAGTCAAATAGTACCCAAAATTCTCTATTAACTATAATATTACAGGTACTTGCTAGTCAAATAGTACCCAAAATTCTCTATTAACTATAATATTACAGATACTTGCTAGTCGACTAGTACCCAAAATTCTCTATTAACTATAATATTACAGGTACTTGCTAGTCAACTAGTACCAATATTCTCTATTAACTATAATATTACAGGTACTTGCTAGTCGACTAGTACCAATATTCTCTATTAACTATAATATTACAGGTACTTGCTAGTCGACTAGTACCAATATTCTCTATTAACTATAATATTACAGGTACTTGCTAGTCAACTAGTACCAATATTCTCTATTAACTATAATATTACAGGTACTTGCTAGTCAAATAGTACCCAAAATTCTCTATTAACTATAATATTACAGGTACTTGCTAGTTAAATAGTACCCAAAATTCTCTATTAACTATAATATTACAGGTACTTGCTAGTCGACTAGTATCAATATTCTCTATTAACTATAATATTACAGGTACTTGCTAGTCAACTAGTACCAATATTCTCTATTAACTATAATATTACAGGTACTTGCTAGTCAACTAGTATCAATATTCTCTATTAAATATAATATTACAGGTACTTGCTAGTCAAATAGTACCAATATTCTCTATTAAATATAATATTACAGGTACTTGCTAGTCAACTAGTACCAATATTCTCTATTAACTATAATATTACAGGTACTTGCTAGTCAACTAGTACCAATATTCTCTATTAACTATAATATTACAGATACTTGCTAGTCAAATAGTACCCAAAATTCTCTATTAACCCATAATATTACAGGTACTTGCTAGTTGACTAGTATCAATATTCTCTATTAACTATAATATTACAGATACTTGCTAGTCAAATAGTACCCAAAATTCTCTATTAACTATAATATTACAGTACTTGCTAGTCGACTAGTACCCAAAATTCTCTATTAACTATAATATTACAGATACTTGCTAGTCGACTAGTACCCAAAATTCTCTATTAACTTAAAATTTCAGGTACTTTCTAGTTGACTAGTATCAATATTCTCTATTAACTTAAAATTTCAGGTACTTGCTAGTCGACTAGTACCAATATTCTCTATTAACTTAAAATTTCAGGTACTTGCTAGTCGACTAGTACCCAAAATTCTCTATTAACTATAATATTACAGATACTTGTAGTCGACTAGTACCCAAAATTCTCTATTAACTATAATATTACAGGTACTTGTAGTCAAATAGTATCAATATTCTCTATTAACTATAATATTACAGGTACTTGCTAGTCGACTAGTACCCAATATTCTCTATTAACTATAATATTACAGGTACTTGCTAGTCGACTAGTACCAATATTCTCTATTAACTATAATATTACAGGTACTTGCTAGTCAACTAGTACCAATATTCTCTATTAACTATAATATTACAGATACTTGCTAGTCAACTAGTACCAATATTCTCTATTAACTATAATATTACAGGTACTTGCTAGTCGACTAGTACCCAAAATTCTCTATTAACTATAATATTACAGGTACTTGCTAGTCAAATAGTACCCAAAATTCTCTATTAACTATAATATTACAGGTACTTGCTAGTCGACTAGTACCAATATTCTCTATTAACTATAATATTACAGGTACTTGCTAGTCAACTAGTATCAATATTCTCTATTAACTATAATATTACAGGTACTTGTAGTCAAATAGTACCCAAAATTCTCTATTAACTATAATATTACAGGTACTTGCTAGTCAACTAGTATCAATATTCTCTATTAACTATAATATTACAGGTACTTGCTAGTCAACTAGTACCAATATTCTCTATTAACTATAATATTACAGATACTTGCTAGTCACTAGTACCCAAAATTCTCTATTAACTATAATATTACAGGTACTTGCTAGTCAACTAGTACCCAAAATTCTCTATTAACTATAATATTACAGATACTTGCTAGTCAAATAGTACCCAAAATTCTCTATTAACTATAATATTACAGGTACTTGCTAGTCAACTAGTATCAATATTCTCTATTAACTATAATATTACAGGTACTTGCTAGTCAACTAGTATCAATATTCTCTATTAACTATAATATTACAGGTACTTGCTAGTCGACTAGTATCAATATTCTCTATTAACTATAATATTACAGGTACTTGCTAGTCGACTAGTACCAATATTCTCTATTAACTATAATATTACAGGTACTTGCTAGTCGACTAGTACCAATATTCTCTATTAACTATAATATTACAGATACTTGCTAGTCGACTAGTACCAATATTCTCTATTAACTATAATATTACAGGTACTTGCGAACCAATAGAGTTACCATGTACGGTAGGTGATCTATACGTTGATCCCTGTAATTGTACCTCCTACTACCAATGTTACCAGGCGTATAAAGAACCCTTATTACGTCATTGTGCTACTGGAACAGCCTGGAATGATGAAGAGTGGAATTGTGATGCCGAGGACAAGGTGTATATGAATGGTGTCTGTACTGAATATAAACCATGGACGAGATGTGAACGAAGTGAGTTAAACATGGATTAACTCCCTTGAAGTACTTCTCTCCTAATGTAGAGATTCAATTCAATATCAAAACACAATTTTTACACAATGTTTCAACACATTACACGATTATAATCAGGTCAAGATGACAATGCAGCCTATTTAACAATTAGAATACTGTGTTGTCGCTTTGCTTTTTATGGATCAATGTCTAAAATTCTGATAATCAAATGTAGAAATATTGGACATCACTTGACAAATTTCTCTTACCCTAACCCTCAGTAATGTTTTAGTTATTTATTAGGTCCAAGAAGATTTATACGTTTATTTCATTGCACATTAGCATCGTAATTTTTTCAATCAATGATTTTTATCACGTACAAGTCTTATATTGGATAGTAACTTGTTACTTTTCAATCACCCTAATTACTTAATTACTAACACACATTTTATTTATTTAGCAAAAGGAACATTAAACTTATAAGTCCTGTGCCTGTGCTTTCGTAATTTTGTCATTAGTACAAAGTTACAACCTTTACTCCCTAACCTGTACATGTATCAAGGTTAAATCATGATGATCTGTCAGGCTCAATTTCTTTCAGTTTATGATCTTAGTGAAGATGATCTAAAGACAGTACGAGATCAATGTTTGGGTGAGGAAATAGACGGAGGGAAGGGAGGAGAACCAACAGACTATACTGGAGAAATAGTGGGAGGAATTATAGGTGGTCTGATTATACTAACACTGGTTATCGTTACTATTGTACTTATTAAACGCTGGAAAGGAAAAAACACTTTTCTCAGGTAACCAAAAATTTACACAGCGATTTCTTTTAGATTATATTTTAATTGTGTACCTCTTGAAGTAAAAAGTATATGCCTATTTCTTTACATTTATATAATATTATGTAGTCTTCAAGCAGAGTTTTAACATAGTGAAATAAATGCAAAGTTGCTATGACATCGTCTTAAAATAGCCAGATTAGGTAAACACCTGATGGTACTTCTCTTCGGATTAATTCACTACTCGACAAGTTTTAATCTCCATTTGCCATTGTTTTATTAACGGGAATGTCTTGCACGATTTTGTATTATATAACCTATAGTTAAGGGACGTTAAATTATTTTAAATAAAAATCTATGCTATTGGAAATTTCTATTTTAGAAAATTTACTGGGAATAAAAAACCTGTAGATAATCCGGCGTATTCCGAACCCTATGAAATATATGATACTATTGATGCTAAAGATATGGTGAGTGTATTATTGCTGATTCTATCTACAGATATTCGGGCAACGAAATAAACACAATGCATGTTTATATAGAGCACGTAGAAGTTGAACATATAGACACAACTTCTTAGTAAGAAATGTTATGTAACAACGATGTTTAAGATTTTATTTACTGAAAGGTCTGCTCTATTTTACTTGTAGAGAGAATCACAGAAGACGACTGTCGATAAACAACCTGTACCAAGAATACCCGTGAGTCCGTTATCTTATAAAGAACAGCAGCAACCCGGAACATCACTCTCTGTTTCAACCATCTCTAACCAACCGAATACCAGTTTACAATATGATAATAATTATGAGGTCCTGGGGTCGTATTCGCCAATGGTCACCCCCAGGAATTCGGAAACGAGATATTACGAGGATCTTGGTGCTCCGATGAAACATATTCCGTCCGAATATTCCCGACCGTACATGGAACCCGTTCGTCAATTATCTGGCAATATCGCATCCAAAAGTGACGAAGTTATAAATACACCTGAATACGTGGATTTTGGTCATTATGATATGGATTATTCGTTAGCGACGGATCCTGATAAATAAGTTAAAGGTAAAGTGATAACTGATGTTCGGGTGAAACGTTACTGTGATATACTCGAGAAACACGATGATAAAAACAGAAAAATATCATGAATACATACATGTACTTCTACATTTCACAACTTACACCTTCATCGCAACTCAAATCAACTTTCGAATGCGTTATTTGTTTATCTGGACTAGTGAATAACGATAATGATAAGAATTATCTGGGTTATATTGCTGTAATTACAAGTATTTACTGGATCTGGAAAGATGTTTGACCAAATTATCACCAACAGAAATGTAATTCCATTCTTAAATGATATCTTGAAAACATGCGTACTTCTTCTAATAAGCGAAAACAACGTATTATTCAAGATAGTAATGTACTCATTTCGATTACAGCCTGGATATGGATAGAAAAGGTAATTGTCCCACTAGCTACTTTCCGTGTACTTTCCTATGTCAATACCTCCAACCTATATCACTGCCAGGGAAACTATGTTGAAAATACATTCCTATAACCTAGATTTACCATCATCCCTGTGACCTAGATAATCTTTGTTTACTATTTACCAAAGTTCATTCAGAGATCAAGTCGGGATACATTTCGAGCGAAACCAGATCTGGATTAAGATTAACGATAATCGCCATAATCTGCTGTGAACTCTCTAATCTCTACTAAACCTTTTTGTTGTTATTAAACCAAACATTAGATTATTACTGGTTCGAATTGAGAAAAATTTCCATCTCTATAGTAAAGTTACAAGAATTCGCTTTACGACCTACCCTTTATTTTGGAAATAGCCACATAAGGTGCTTCAGCTATATCGACGAGTTTTGGAGTTTTACTCTGCCATGTGTGAACGTTGAACAAAATAGTGTATTTTAAGTTGTTTTCTACAATTGGATTTTAGAGTGAATTCAAATAACAACTGTTACTCTAATGTCCAGGAATAAACAATGGAACACCAAACGTGTCTTAAAATCTGCTTACTTTTCTTATTGACAGTATTCAGTGCAATGATAGGATTTTACTTGATTTTATCCATGTCGGACTGAGAATCGGAAACAAACCCAATAACAACAAGCTCGACCCAAACCAAGTCCACAGTAAATTACCTCAACAATATTCCAGAACTCAACAATCTGTCGGCTGCATGTACCAACAATAAGCTGTGTAGTCAACTATACACCATGTCAGATCCACTAATATCGCTTATATTTAATACTTAACCTCTACTGATTCTCATTTTCAAGGTTTTTATTTTCCGGGGAAGTGGTGTTATTTCATTTGATTTTTTGGGAGCCGATGACACTAAAAGACAACTAAAAATTATTGATGTGAATGTTGTTTGAATAGTACTAATTAGGAACTGGGTGAAACAGTAAAAATGATGATTTCCACAACAGTTATCGTTTTAATAGTGGTAGGTGCTATCGTGTTTAGTGTAGGTGTGGGTATTTTTATTTGCTATTACCAGATGGAGCTGGATAACAAGAAAAAAGGCAAACGAAAGTTATCCAGTATTCGACGACGCGGTGTATTACCTCGTCGATTCAGACAATCTTTGGCAGAATTGGGGCAAATGAAGCGACTGGGAAGTATAAAAACTAAACCCAGCTCCGAAATCCCTGATGGTCGACGTCTAAGTGCGAGTGACGTTCAGATATCTTATGATATGTTTAATGCTAATAACATTCCCAGAGAAACTTTATCACCTCCGCGATCTCATCTTAAACCTCTCAAACCTATCCGACATGTTCCCAAGGATGTCCGTGATTCCCCGATATTAGAAGAATTAGAGGAAGAGGGAAGCATCAGCATGTGTCACCCGGAACAGAGACAAATCGACAAGAATAACGAGTTGACAACTAATAACAGAGTCATTTCTATTGAAGAAAATAACAACAATGGAAGAGAAACATTATATCAAATAAACTGTTAAAATTAACTGTAAATATTAACTGATAAACTCACAATTGCTGCTCAATAAACAAAAATACAACAGAAATAACCTTTCGCCAATTAAATTTCTCATTATCTCAGACATCAAATTTAAAATCTAGACCAAAAATTAGTCAAAAATGGGGATGCTAAAACCCCAAAGAAAGTGAGAAAAAGAATTTCCAAAAAGAGAACGGACTAAATTCGTATAAAATTATAAGCATAAAATATTAATATAAAAATGAAAGTAAACCACTACATTTGATCAACATCCGCTTGACTCTGTCACTGCACACAAAACCACTATTGTTAGAAATAGTATTCTCATTATTTCAGAAATTTAGAAAAAAATAGACGAGCAATTTTTGAAATATGGGCATGCAAAAACATCAAAAGTTAGGGAAAAGAGGATTTCTAAAAATAGCACGACTATATTGGTACTACGATTACGAACTAGTTCGAAATTTGTATGATTTATTGAAGTTGTGTTCAGAAAGTAAGTCGTCACGATCAGTGATTAACTCATTTTTTACAGAAGAAAAACTCCATATGTTTTATAATACAAATTACCAGTACCTTTTCACTTCAGGTCAATATATTCCCGTCAAGTATGGTTTCTCATGATATGTTATCATTTGGCTCCGCTCTAATAGAGAATGGAAAACGGACAAAGGCGAATGTACTCGAGTATAAAATGACTTGTGCTTATAGTAATATAACACCAAACATGAGTCTATAGGTTCGATGTTCATATTTGTAGGTTATATAATATGCGGAAACGTTTAATAACTTAATTGATTAGATTTGTTCCTACGTACATGTTTACAGCTACAACCAGTAACACACCACGTACAACGATAGATAATATTGTTGTAATAATAACATTATCTCAGTCAGTGTATCCTATATTACCCCGTTCATTGAATAGATGATATAAAAGCAGGTTTGTGTTACTCTACGAATAGATGATATAAAAACAGGTTTGTGTTACTCTACTGCGTCCTATTTATATTTATCTGGCAGATTCATACATTATTTTGTTTACTAAATTATATCTTATCGGTCGAATGGTTTTCACAATGGAAGTGAAGAAGTAGACAATAGAAAACAGAATGTCGTTCAAAGTAGCCATATGCAAAATTGTATACATATTAAATAATACGTGAATATATTTCTGAAGTTGTTATAGAAGGGTCTTGTTAACTTAGCTTTTTGACTAGGCCCAATTTAAGTTCTTGAGACCTTCAGAATAAACAAAAGACACACATTATTCTACAATTAGTCTTAAATCTACCCAGTTATTCAATACACCCAAAATAAAAACGAACTTCAAAACTTCACATAATGTTAACGTAAGTGTTTAGAAAGGTTTTGGCGTTAAAAACTTAACAGTTACAATTTACAATTTTTTGTTGGATACGTCAAGGAACAAAATTTCGCTAGATTGATAGTTCATAACACCTCTATAGGAATAGCCTTATGCATTGGATCACCAATAGTTATATACAAATAATAATAATAAAACGCAATATTGTTTCTCAACCACACAAATTTTATTTTTATTTTACAATCATAACAAGTCTGAGCGTGACTTCTACTATTATTTTAATCAAAAAAGTTAACCATATACATAAACAATCTAGCTTCTTAAACAACTTTATAAGAAGTAGGGTGAGGTTTAGGGTAAGGGTTAGGGATAAATGTCCTGGATACACTATATACCCAATTTAAACTACAATAGACAAACTGGTTGAATTGATTATATTAGATTTATACTGGGATCAGATCGAATTCTATGTTTCATATTCCTTCTGGGCTTGTGCGTCAATCAATTTCTGACGTTGCCCTATTAGGCCGTGGACTGTGACTGTATTTGTAGCTTTGGAACCAAAGAAAATTCGCTTGCTTTTATGATATCACAGTCGTACGTATGAATTCTAAATTTTCAGTTCCACTTTGACGATGGAATTTGTAAAGGATGTTTGTGACCGAACACAACAATAAAACATTAATATTTACCATAAAACAGTCGTATGGTATTATTTACTTAATATTTGACAATAAAACAGTCGTGTTGTATTATTTAGTTAATATTTGACAATAAAACAGTCGTGTTGTATTATTTAGTTAATATTTGACAATAAAACAGTCGTGTTGTATTATTTAGTTAATATTTGACAATAAAACAGTCGTGTTGTATTATTTAGTTAATATTTGACAATAAAACAGTCGTGTTGTATTATTTAGTTAATATTTGACAATAAAACAGTCGTGTTGTATTATTTAGTTAATATTTGACAATAAAACAGTCGTGTTGTATTATTTAGTTAATATTTGACAATAAAACAGTCGTGTTGTATTATTTAGTTAATATTTGACAATAAAACAGTCGTGTTGTATTATTTAGTTAATATTTGACAATAAAACAGTCGTGTTGTATTATTTACTTAATATTTGACAATAAAACAGTCGTGTTGTATTATTTAGTTAATATTTGACAATAAAACAGTCGTGTTGTATTATTTAGTTAATATTTGACAATAAAACAGTCGTGTTGTATTATTTAGTTAATATTTGACAATAAAACAGTCGTGTTGTATTATTTAGTTAATATTTGACAATAAAACAGTCGTGTTGTATTATTTAGTTAATATTTGACAATAAAACAGTCGTGTTGTATTATTTATTAATATTTGACAATAAAACAGTCGTGTTGTATTATTTAGTTAATATTTGACAATAAAACAGTCGTGTTGTATTATTTAGTTAATATTTGACAATAAAACAGTCGTGTTGTATTATTTAGTTAATATTTGACAATAAAACAGTCGTGTTGTATTATTTAGTTAATATTTGACAATAAAACAGTCGTGTTGTATTATTTAGTTAATATTTAACAATAAAACAGTCGTGTTGTATTATTAATAAATATTTAACAATAAAACAGTCGTGTTGTATTATTTAGTTAATATTTAACAATAAAACAGTCATGTTGTATTATTGAGTTAATATTTGACAATAAAACAGTCGTGTTGTATTATTTAGTTAATATTTGACAATAAAACAGTCGTGTTGTATTATTTAGTTAATATTTGACAATAAAACAGTCGTGTTGCATTATTTAGTTAATATTTGACAATAAAACAGTCGTGTTGTATTATTTAGTTAATATTTAACAATAAAACAGTCGTGTTGTATTATTTAGTTAATATTTAACAATAAAACAGTCATCAATATATGACAGTAAAACTGTACTATTTCTTGTCTTAATTGTTAAATATTTGACAAATAAAAGTAAAGTTATTATTGCACAGTATATCGTCAAATCTTCTAGACCAATACACCGCAACACAGCTCTCTACCCCTAAAACGCTGTTCGGTTCACCGGTTCTCCAGAAATTCTTATGTACCGTGCCGCCAGTTGTCCAAATAAAAGCTTCACTATTCTGCCTTTTTCGAGCTCCGACATACACATAACGTACCCCTTAAAGAAAATAAACCATTTTTCATATTTCACATTCCACATTTTATACATAAAAACATCAAATAGAATATAGAAACTCTAGTGAAGGCATACATGATATATTATAAAAACATTAAATAGAATATAGAAACTCAAGTGAACGGATACATGATATATTATAAAAATGTCAAATAGAATATAGAAAGTCTAGTGAAGGGATACATGATATATTATAAAACATCAAATAGAATATAGAAACTCTAGTGAAGGGATACATGATATATTATAAAAATGTCAAAAAGAATATAGAAACTCTAGTGAAGGGATACATGATATATTATAAAAATGTCAAATAGAATATAGAAACTCTAGTGAAGGGATACATGATATATTATAAAAAAATCAAATAGAATATAGAAACTCTAGTGAACGGATACATGATATATTATAAAAACATCAAATAGAATATATAAACTCTAGTAAAGGGATACATGATATATTATAAAAACATTAAATAGAATATAGAAACTCTAGTGAAGGGATACATGATATATTATAAAAACATTAAATAGAATATAGAAACTCTAGTGAAGGGATACATGATATATTATAAAAATGTCAAATAGAATATAGAAACTCTAGTGAACGGATACATGATATATTATAAAAACATCAAATAGATACATGATATATTATAAAAATGTCAAATAGAATATAGAAACTCTAGTGAACGGATACATGATATATTATAAAAACATCAAATAGAATATAGAAACTCTAGTGATGGGATACATAATATATTATAAAAACATCAAATAAAATTTAGAAACTCTAGTTAAGGGATACATGATATATTATAAAACATTAAATAGAATATAGAAACTCTAGTGAAGGGATACATAATATATTATAAAACATTAAATGGAATATAGAAACTCTAGTGAAGGGATACATGATATATTATAAAAAAATCAAATAGAATATAGAAACTCTAGTGAAGGGATACATGATATATTATAAAACATTAAATAGAATATAGAAACTCTAGTGAAGGGATACATGATATATTATAAAAACATCAAATAGAATATAGAAACTCTAGTGAAGGGATACATGATATATTATTAAAACATCAAATAGAATATAGAAACTCTAGTAAACGGATACATAATATATTATAAAAACATTAAATAGAATATAGAAAGTCTAGTGATGGGATACATGATATATTATAAAAAACATCAAATAGAATATATAAACTCTAGTAAAGGGATACATGATATATTATAAAACATCAAATATAATATAGAAACTCTAGTGAAGGGAAACATGATATATTATAAAAACATCAACTAGAATATAGATACTCTAGTGAAGGGATACATGATATATTATAAAAACATTAATTAGAATATAGAAACTCTAGTGAAGGGATACATGATATATTATAAAAACATTAAATAGAATATAGAAACTCTAGTGAAGGGATACATGATAAATCATAAAAACATTAAATAGAATATAGAAACTCTAGTGATGGGATACATGATATATTATAAAACATTAAATAGAATATAGAAACTCTAGTGAAGGGATACATGATATATTATAAAAACATTAAATAGAATATAGACACTCTAGTGAACATGATAAATTATAAAAATGTCAAAGCATCTTTTGTTTAAATAAAAACTAACAGTTGAATGAGATTACAATATATTGAGATCAAGTCAATTTCACAGCCTGTTAGTTTGTTGACTTTCAGTGCAGTTGCCAACAAAACAAATTACATAAATAACAAAGCTACCTGTATATAAAGATCTGATATTAGTAAGGTCTTGTTCAGTATACACCGATACTAAATAACCGCCGTCCTGTCGACAGATTGTGTTACCATCCTCCCATGATGTTCCCGTTGAGAAATATTTCAAACAATATTTAGTATCTGGAAATATTGTGTATCCCTTCTCCGTACAATAACTATCGTCTGAAATCATACATATCCGATAATTTCACTCGTAAATTCGGGTAATCAAAAATCAATTAACAATATGACTGAGATCGATTTACCGTGTGACCGTATTATTTTGCTTTTACCGATTCAACATGTTACCATTTTACCGTTACCGATATCTGTAAGCATATTGCTGTTACCGATTTACCTTGTCATCGAATTGCTGTGACTTATTTACTGTGTGACTATACCGCTTTAATCGATTACCATATTGTTATTAACGATATGCCTTGTCACAAAAATGTAACCGATTTACTTGGACCCCATAATGTTATAGATCTAGTATATGCCTTCAAAAACACAAAGAAATTAATTGTTACATACCCTTAAATATCGTCCACATAGACATGTTGGCCAATAGCCTTCCCGCACCAATAACATAGTCTGGTGCTATACAATAACAACCTTCTCCTTGAAAATAAACCTGATCCCAGTTATAAAGAGTCCAACAAGTTGCTATACAGTGGATTAAACTAGAGTTTGGTATCACACTATAATAATTTAATTCAACAGGTTCGCTTTGTTTAAATGGCATCCAATAACTTTCGTTTGTATAACACCGATATTTCAAAATAAAAGATATCAAAATATGAAACAGAGATCGTGAATTGAAAGACATAGCTCTTCATAACAATTGAAAGAAAATATGAAAAATGTTTAAAAGTAGCCCGAACAGTTTATCGATTAGAATATGAATCACTGGTCTGTTTAGTTGAAAATTTTTAATAAAGACGCAGAACTATTCATCTATTATTTCTTGTTCCGTATGAATTGGCAATAAACAAAAGAAATTAAAACAGATGAAACTTATTAACGAGGAAACAAGCTACTTTCAAAATCTTATTCTCAATGGTTACACTTTACCTAGCTTTATATAGTGATCCTACTTTATCATAATTATCATGCTTATCGTGTATGTATGCAAGTATAATTTATATATCATATTTATAATTATCACATTAATCGTGTATGTATGCATGTATAATTTATATATCATATTTATAATTATCACACTAATCGTGTATGTATGCATGTATAATTTATATATCATATTTATAATTATCACACTAATCGTGTATGTATGCATGTATAATTTATATATCATATTTATAATTATCACACTAATCGTGTATGTATGCATGTATAATTTATATATCATATTTATAATTATCACACTAATCGTGTATGTATGCATGTATAATTTATATATCATATTTATAATTATCACACTAATCGTGTATGTATGCATGTATAATTTATATATCATATTTATAATTATCACACTAATCGTGTATGTATGCATGTATAATTTATATATCATATTTATAATTATCATACTTATCGTGTATGTATGCAAGTATAATTTATATATCATATTTATAATTATCACACTAATCGTGTATGTATGCATGTATAATTTATATATCATATTTATAATTATCACACTAATCGTGTATGTATGCATGTATAATTTATATATCATATTTATAATTATCACACTAATCGTGTATGTATGCATGTATAATTTATATATCATATTTATAATTATCACACTAATCGTGTATGTATGCATGTATAATTTATATATCATATTTATAATTATCACACTAATCGTGTATGTATGCATGTATAATTTATATATCATATTTATAATTATCACACTAATCGTGTATGTATGCATGTATAATTTATATATCATATTTATAATTATCACACTAATCGTGTATGTATGCATGTATAATTTATATATCATATTTATAATTATCACACTAATCGTGTATGTATGCATGTATAATTTATATATCATATTTATAATTATCACACTAATCGTGTATGTATGCATGTATAATTTATATATCATATTTATAATTATCACACTAATCGTGTATGTATGCATGTATAATTTGTATATCATATTTATAATTATCATATTAATCGTGTATGTATGCATGTATAATTTATATATCATATTTATAATTATCACACTAATCGTGTATGTAGCATGTATAATTTATATATCATATTTATAATTATCACACTAATCGTGTATGTATAGCATGTATAAATTTTTATATCATATTTATAATTATCACACTAATCGTGTATGTATGCAGTATAATTATATATCATATTTATAATTATCACACTAATCGTGTATGTATGCATGTATAATTATATATCATTATTTATAATTATCATACTAATCGTGTATGTATGCATGTATAATTTATATATCATATTTATAATTATCATACTAATCGTGTATGTATGCATGTATAATTTATATATCATATTTATAATTATCATACTTATCGTGTATGTATGCATGTATAAATATCATATTTATAATTATCACACTAACCTCGTTGTATTTAATGTACAAACTTTTGTATTGCAATTTAGTTTCTATTTTGTAAATACATAATATGTAGTCATTTTTTGTATAGTTATTCTTCGACGGAGAGGTTTAATATGGGCGAAGCCTGTTTCCAATTCCTTTTTCATAATGTATATTTCTGAATATATTTGTGATTAAAATATTGTTTAAAAAAATACCAAACTTTGTTTTCTTTATCTATGGTTTCACTTTACTTATTCTTACTCATTATTGTCTATATATACAACAGTTGTTCAAGATATATTTATATTTAAGTAAGTAAAGCTTGTCGTATCAATTATATATCAATGACGAAACTTCAATTAGAAATTTTAATCAATCAGAATGACACTGGTTGAATAAATAACTCTGTATCTGGAGGTTAGTTCGTCTTTACGAAGGAAATAGAGCGTTCAGTAATGCATTAGAGTTTAAATAAATTAACAACGAACTTTCAATAAATAGTAATGGGTGGCGCTTCTAATAATTGAATATTATTTACATTGTGATATACTTCCTGATTTATGTTTGATATACTTCCTGATTTATGTTTGATATACTTCCTGATTTATGTTTGATATACTTCCTGATTTATGTTTGATATACTTCCTGATTTATGTTTGATATACTTCCTGATTTATGTTTGATATACTTCCTGATTTATGTTTGATATACTTCCTGATTTATGTTTGATATACTTCCTGGTTTATTTTTTATATAATTCCTCGTTTATGTTTGATATACTTCCTCATTTATGTTTGATATACTTCCTGACTTATGTTTGATATACTTCCTGATTTATGTTTGATATACTTCCTGATTTATGTTTGATATACTTCCAGGTTTATGTTTGATATACTTGCTGATTTTATGTTTGATATACTTGCTGATTTTATGTTTGATATACTTGCTGATTTATGTTTAATATACTTGCTGATTTATGTTTGATATACTTCCTTATTTATGTTTGATATACTTCCTGATTTATGTTTGATATACTTCCTGATTTATGTTTGATATACTTCCTGATTAATGTTTGATATACTTCCTGGTTTATGTTTGATATACTTCCTCATTAATGTTTGATATACTTCCTGGTTTATGTTTGATATACTTCCTTGTTTATGTTTGATATACTTCCTCATTTATGTTTGATATACTTCCTCATTTATGTTTGATATACTTCCTGGTTTATGTTTGATATACTTCCTGGTTTATGTTTGATATACTTCCTGATTTATGTTTGATATACTTCCTAAATTTTACCAAATTTTTGATATACTTCCTGATTTATGTTTGATATACTTCCTGGTTTATGTTTGATATACTTCCCTATTTATGTTTGTCATTTTCGCTCTAACGCTTAACTAAAGTTTCCGACCAAAGAATTCTCTTAATTTGAAGCGTGATAAGAAGAGAGAAGATTGAATAAGTAAAAGTAATAACAATCAAATAACCTCAGCCTTTAAAGGAACAGGTATAACATCTGTTCGATCAATCTATCTTGTTCTAGCTAACTTCATCAGTAATAGTGTTCACTAGGCTTAAGTGCAAGTTACTTTCTTTAAATAGCCGAATTCAATCTAAGTGACAAATTACGTGTCTTGAGTAGTTCAGATTAATCTGAATAACTTGTGTGAATGAGAACCTGTAACTTGTTTAAAATGGTCATTATAATTACTATACTATAATAATGATGATAATAAGAATAATAACAATGATGATAATTAAATAACAACAACAACAAACAACATATAATAATAATAATAATGATAATAATGCCGTTTGGAATCTATACGAAAAGCGTCCTGGGACCATTATAACAGAAGAAAAAAAAATACATCATCGATAATTTTAACTTAATGTCAAAAATTGAATGAAAACAATTATTTCAAGAAAATTGTAAACATAACATGAATAGTAACATTTTGAGGATATTCTTTTTTTTCTATTGCAGTCCGTTTTTTCGTTTTGTATCGTAGCAACCTTTTCCACATTAAAGAAATTCAACGATATATTCTCACATAATTTGATATAAATACATACAAATTGACATTCTAAACACAAACATTGACGAACCGTCCAAAATTCTCGTGTGGTCGTAACAGTTCCAGAGACTCGACTGGCTTTCTCGTAAACTGGTGCTAAACAATAACAATCTTCTCCTTGCAAATAAATCTGTCCCCAGTATGGTTCACCTGTACAACACACTAATTGCAATACAAACATTGTTAAAATACAAAACCATCTAAATTTTTAAACCTTATTTTAATAACTAAAATATTATCTGTTAATATACCAGCATACCAATCTTTAATCTAAATAATTTAAAAAAACCTGGCAAATCACTATAAATGTTAGACATCACATCTATATACTGGATGTGTTAATATACCAAATAACTATATTTAGCATCTGTTTATCTTATAATCACTATAAATGTTAGATATGACAGCTATATACCGGATGTGTTAATATACCAAATAAGTATATTTAGCATCTGTTTATCTTATAATCACTATAAATGTTTGATATCACATCTATATACCGGATGTATTAATATACAAACTAACTACATTTAGCATCTGTTTATCTTATAATCACTATAAATGATAGATATCACATCTATATACCGGATGTATTAATATACCAACTAACTATATTTAGCATCTGTTTATCTTATAATCACTATAAATGTTAGACATCCATCTATATACCGGATGTATTAATATACCAACTAACTACATTTAGCATCTGTTTATTTATAATCACTATAAATGTTAGACATGCATCTATATACCGGATGTATTAATATACCAACTAACTACATTTGCATCTGTTATCTTATAATCACTATAATGTTAGACATCGACAGCTATATACTCGGATGTGTTAATATACCAACTAACTACATTTAGCATCTGTTTATCTTATAATCACTATAAATGATAGATATGACAGCTATATACTGGATGTATTAATATACAACTAACTAATTTAGCATCTGTTTATCCTATAATCACTATAAATGTTAGAATACACTATATACTGGATGTATTAATATACCAACTAACTAGATTTAGCATCTGTTTATCCTATAATCACTATAAATGTTAGACATCACATCTATATACCGGATGTATTAATATACCACTAACTACATTAGCATCTGTCCATCTTATAATCACTATAAATGTTAGACATCACATCTATATACTGGATGTGTTAATATACCAACTAACTAATTTAGCATCTGTTTATCTTATAATCACTATAAATGTTAGACATCGACATCTATATACCGGATGTATTAATATACCAACTAACTATATTTAGCATCTGTTTATCTTATAATCACTATAAATGTTAGATATGACAGCTATATACCGGATGTATTAATATACCAACTAACTACATTTAGCATCTGTTTATCTTATAATCACTATAAATGTTAGACATCACATCTATATACTGGATGTATTAATATACCAACTAACTACATTTAGCATCTGTTTATCTTATAATCACTATAAATGTTAGACATCACATCTATATACTGGATGTATTAATATACCAACTAACTACATTTAGCATCTGTTTATCTTATAATCACTATAAATGTTAGATATGACAGCTATATACTGGATGTATTAATATACCAACTAACTACATTTAGCATCTGTTTATCTTATAATCACTATAAATGTTAGATATCACATCTATATACCGGATGTATTAATATACCAACTAACTACATTTAGCATCTGTTTATCTTATAATCACTATAAATGTTAGATATCACATCTATATACCGGATGTATTAATATACCAACTAACTACATTTAGCATCTGTTTATCTTATAATCACTATAAATGTTAGATATCACATCTATATACTGGATATATTAATATACCAACTAACTACATTTAGCATCTGTTTATCTTTTAATCACTATAAATGTTAGATATAAACGCTTTAAATCGGCTCAGTAATATTCCTATGGCTGTACAAAATCTGAACTTAAATATAATACATATCCTCGAATTCACTCATTTTACTTGTTTAAAAGTGGAAGACAATTAAATACAAACTTGGATATGAAAAATTAATAATCGTATAAAATCAACATTTTTTAAATTAAGAAATAAAATAAGCAGACCAAATCAATAACAAAATTCTGATTCTGATAGAATGCTATTAGATCCTTTATTACTGCTCGATTGCCAGTGACTATAAAAAAGGTTCATTAACTATCTTAGTTTCTTCTCGATTGATTTAGTTGAAAAATGTTAAATAATTCATATTACATGTGTCATTAAATCGGAATCTGTCTTTCTTTGTAGCGGTTCTAATCAAGATATCTATTATCAGAGAAGTGATGTTTCGAGGGGGTCGAGCGGGGACTACACAACTTTATAGTAATTTTTTTACTAGCAGTAATATATTCTAGATTTAAGTTTCCATCTCAAGGGAAGTAACTGATATGGAATGTTTGTTATTATGTGATAAATTTTAACCTCGACGAGGTTGATATAAGAAATAACACGGGGCCGCAGGCCGAGGGTTATTTTTAATATTTATCGAGGGCAAGAGGGTAATATTTTACATACACATCGACATCGCATTTAAACTAGTAATATTTTAATCATTCCTATATTCCACATGGGCTCTTCCATATCATCCCTTGTTTGTTTTGTAGTTATTTACTCATTGAGTACTATTATGCACAGGTTGATTTATAACACGTGACACTTAAATAAACATGAACGTGCGGTCAACAACAAATGACTCGTATGAAGCATAATAGAATAATAGAATGTACTTGACCAACTAATTCAGACAAAAAGTGGAATTTTTGGATTCTATACTGGAAATCAATATTGATAATAACATGGAAATTTATTCGGATATATCGGATGCAGAACACGTGGACGATCATGATGAAAGTTTCAAAGTATCCAAGGATGAAGACATTTTGGAATTTGCCCAGTCATCAGTTTCTAAAATACACTGAGATGGAATAAATGGTTCGATAAACACTTAAAAACGTAGGCAATATGGCGAACCAAAGAAGGTTATAGGAAAATATTAAGTGATTTGGATTTTATGGATAATACGGATTTAAAATATTGGCTGAGTATATTTTTTGTGAAAGTCAGAAAAACTAATGGAGATTTTTACCCACCAAACTCAATTTTCAGCCTTGTTATGGGATTGGTTTCTCATTTACGTCTGGATATTTTACGCA